>CM041793.1:24841923-25016923 GCA_023376895.1 Aspiorhynchus laticeps | reverse complement strand
CGCTCGCTGCCATGCGTTTGAGAAGGAGTGGATAGAGTGTGCCCACGGCATCGGCCAGACCCGGGCCAAAAAGGAATGCAAACTAGAGCTGGAAGACTTCTACGAGTGCATGCACCGCCGAAAGACTGTAAGCATATTCGGAAATATTCAAGCTATGTATTTGAGGTTCTTTACATTGCTAACACTATTATCACTCCTTACAGCAACAGCGCTTATATGAGGTCCGTAAGCAGAAGGAGAAGATGATTAAAGAGGGAACTTACACCCCTCCTCCACACCACACAGGCAACGAGGAGGCCCGGCCCTGAATCCAACCCTATACAATCACTCTCAACACTGTCAAACTGTTGTACAGTTGCTTCCTCACTTATGTATTATAATATTATTGCTGTATCAACATTGTTTAATGTTCGAGAAATAAATATAATGATTCCGTGTAATTGTTATTGTCTGTACACTGTCTGTTATTTTGCTTAGTGTAAATATGCAATACGAGTTTTAAAGGGACGGTTCATTTTGTCCCTCTGTCTTCATTTACTTACCCTCATGTCGTTCATGGCTTTCTTTCTCTGTGGAACACAAAAGATGACATTTTGAGGTTTTGTTTTCAGTCAATAATCACCAAAACATTCTTCAAAAATATAATTGTTAATGTTCTACTCCATTAAATAATTCCATAGTTTCATAGGTTAAAAATGATTTGGTTTTAGATATTCATAGTTTTTTAAAACAACTTCTCTTTCTTGTTGTGACATGGCTGTGTGCTTCTCTAAAAGAGCTACACAAGTTATTAAAACACAATGGATTATAATGCAGTGGTTCTCAACAATTTTTTACTCAAAAGTCCCCCCCCCATAAGCTACAATATTTCTGCTGTCATTATGACAAAGCTACTTGTTTTCAGACATTTTTCGTTTTATAAAAAAATGGGAATATTGATTTATTAGATTAACCATAATTTGTTTTGTGATTCCAGAAATGTGCAGAACAGTATGTTCTTCAGTAAGAACAATTATTTAGGAGGGGAAAGAGAAATATGATAAATAATAGAAATAAGATTTTTTTTGTTTGTGTTTTTCAACATTTTAATTTAGATTATAGTATATACGTATATATATATAGTTATGATTTATTTATTAATTTAAAAGCTTGAATTTATCCTTCAGGTAGCATGAGACCATCTGATTATGTGTAACGTTTGGTACAGTACATTCAATCTGTTATTGAACTGAATGCAACTGTCTTTAAGTAGTTTGGTTAAGCTTCCCATGGGACAGCTTCCAGCTTAATATGAATACATCAATCAATTTGACAATCACGTTACCAAGCCAAGATTAGTTATTTGGTATGTTGGTCAGTGGGTGGCAGTAACACACCACTATTTTATTATTATTAGTTGATTTAAAACTAATAAATGAAGCATCACACTAGAAAATAGCACAACTGGGAAATCACTTGTATACTACCGAGACATTTTTGCAAATAAATGGATGAGTATGGCTCATAAACTGCTTGAATAATTGGATGAATATGGTTCATAAAGTGCTTGAGATGCTAGAACAGCTCTGTCTGAGTGAAGTTGAGTGCACAAGTGGAATGAAGATGTGCAGACCATCACATGGGTTCAGTTTAGCCTGTTTAATGTCAAAAGCTGGCTCTATACAACTTGACGTCATTTTAGATATTGTTTGTCTTCACGTGATAATAATCTTACTAGAGTTAAATTTTGGGAAAGAATGTCCACAGGATGTCCACTGGTATTTCTAGCGGGGCTGCTCCTCTGTGATGGTTTAGTTTGATCAGTCCACCAGCAGCAGTTAATCCTTCACTGTTACACTGAATTCCACTGCAGCTCAATGAGGACAGGCGGATTCATTATGGATTAAACTTCTATTATTTTTATGGGTAATATATAAATAAATATTGTCATTAGTGCGTTTGAAAGGGGGAATCTTGTAAATGTTAGTTTATGTGGCCACATTTATCACAGAGGATGTCTGTTGATAGTCTTATGGTTTACTGGTCTTAGCTGTAAAAAAAACAACAACTCTAAAACCAGTGAAGAGTCCAGACTGGGAGACCAGCAAACCATCGTTTAAACCATCACTGGTTTAGGATGCTTCTTTTTCAACTGTGATGGCATAATGCGATGTTTGTCGTGTTGAAAACTACATTTAAAGTTTGTGCATCCTAGTGTTGCGATAACAACATTTTAGATTTAGATGTAAAGCAACCATATTGAATTTCAGATTGAAATGAGATGAGTAGATTTAACTGATAGGAATTTTGATTGAATTTGATTAGTCTTGTGTGATTTTTATGTAATGCTCATAATGAAGCATTATTAAAACCATCATCATCATTAAAGAGGGTTGGGCTTAAGGGTGGATGAGAAAGGAGAGAGTGAGGAAGAGGAGGAGGAGGGGGCCGGAGAAAGAGAGAGCGGGAGAGAAGGAGGGATATGAAAGGAGGGGAATAGACAGCCATTACCGAATCACAGTCTCCATACTGCTCCTCTGTCTACCGGGTCGGTGCAAAACGGACCGAGAGCCAGTGTTTCTGTGGCCGGCTGAGAGGAGTGTTTGCCGGGATTGAGAGCCAGCGCATCCCCGCCTCTGTCACCCCGCGTGCGGTAACGGGCACTGCCGTTATACGGTAAGAAGGTCCAAATGTCCGTCGTTATTCTGTCCGTCAGCTTCGAGGTGTATGTGTCTGATAATCATCGTTTTTTCTTATACATGTGTGTCACAATTTTAGCTTCTAGTGTTTGTTATACTGTTAACGTTTGAATAGTAAACGCTTGATCATGTAAAACCCCTAGATTTCCTTCAAGCATCCTCGTTTCCATTTAATAATCGGGCATCGGAAGTGCTTCTCTCTACAGGGAGCGAACCGAGGTGGTAATTTCTCACGTTAATTAATTACAAAAAAGGTAATGATTTATTCATCTCACGCCCGCATGAATGGTCTTTATAAACAGCTCGTTATCCAGTGTGTTTGGACAAAGAGGCTCTGCACACCTCTGTGGTCACTCTCCTCGGTTTCCGTCACATTACGATCTAGCGATGTCTGCTGTGTGAACGGAGTCTTTCAGTGGTTCTGTTGAGCCGGTCCACACAACCGGATTCGTCAACGAATTGGACTGAATCGGTTCTCGACTCAACAATATACTGACAATGTAAGTAAAACGTAGGAAATATGGTTATTGACAGTTTGACAATTGTATTAGAGTTTTGTTTTTAATAAATCGCATTTTATGAAAACATACACAAAGCGTTGCGTTGTATGTAAACTATGGTGTTCTAGACTATAGTAGATTAACTTTAGTATTGCACATGCAGTTATTTTCTTTAGATATAACTGACCAGTTTGTGAGCTAAATACAGAAAATTGAAGAATTATTACGTCATGACGTAAAGCACCGCTAAATTCGATTCATTTAAATGAACTGTTCGAAAGAACCGATTCGCGAAATGAGTCAGATTTTCCATCACTTTGCAGTAGTGGGGTACGTGTTGAAAGAAGGGGCGTTCCTAGGGAAATATTTATGGATCTATGCACATGTCTTTCCCTTCATAAATTGTGAATATTCATTCATGTCTTTGAGAGACGAACAAAAGGCTTTTGCTCAATGTGTTTACATAATCACAACCATTCCTGAGATATAATGTGAAAGTACAGAAGGTTGAGTGGGTAAAGGCTATTTCTAACAGCATCCACAGATGGTTTCCTGCCCTGTGCTCCTGTAGAGATGCACATACACCATGTTTGCCTGCTGTGTGAGTGTAACCATTCTGCTCATTTCAGTTTCAGACATTGCAAAAGATACATACATTTATATGCTTTGAAGTTATCAAATCTCATTTTAAAAATGATGGTCCTGCAAGGGTTCTGCCTTGCAGGACTATACCTCACAGTTTGTAACCTCACCGTTTTTGCAACATGTTAAGTCTAAATAATAATAAATTATGTGCAAATATTAGAAATCACAACTGAAAGATAAAAAGTCAGGATGTTGCAATTACGACATCAAAGCTACAGAAAAGTGTTCAGAGGCACTGATAATGTTGCAAATTTTTAATTTACATCACATTCAAGCAATGTCCGTACATGAGTTTTACATCTCGAGGTTCCTGACAGTAAGAGGCCTCGGGCACTGGCCCCATTGGCCTGGTACGTAATCCATCCTTGATCTGATCAAATGGGGCTTATTGTAGCTACTGCCCTTTGGCAAACATGCAAAACCTCAAAAATAGGACAAATAGTGTCTGTGATTGTGGCATGTCTTGTGATTTCTTTAATAGACACCAGCACTAATTGAATCCGATCAAACATTTTAGCCAGTAATCAAAAAATGCTACTATCCTTGCAAGCAGGATTGTCTAGTTTAGCACTTTATCTGTCTTTTGCAGGACATGTTCCCAGGTCAGATTTATTGAAATAGATCAGTGGTGGGTTTTGACCCCAAAAAATGGGCCACATGTCTTTTCTGTGGACAGTGGGTGAAAATTAAACTAAATGAAAGTAACATGCAGCTAACCATAGAATAACACCAACCTAGACTATGGGGTTTATGGGTCCACAACAAAAATAAGCTTGTGCTTACCACAACGTAATTTGTGCTAAGTTAATGCATGATTATTATTTTAATCCTCATGTTGTGTTTTGGTCATATCTTTTTTTCTGGCATTTACCAGTCTACAAAAATGTGCTTATATATATATTTTTTTTGTTATGCTATATTAATACCAGATATTGGATTCAATCTTTTTATCACCTTGTTTTGTTTCAATTAGCACAGGTTTTTGTATTTCTTTTTGGAACTGATTGATCATGGGCATTATTGATCTGAGTTTATGCACCACAGTTTTGAGTGAATATTGCCAAAATTATCATTACTACAAAAAAAAAAAAGGAACAAATTTATATATATACCTGTACTGAAAGAAAACAAGCTGAAAAAAAAAATGAATTCAAGATTTTGTGATAATTTAGCATACAATATTTACAAGCAGTTTTAAAAAGGCTGGTCATTTTTGACTGTGGACAACAAATTAGGTAAAGGATTTTCAGCACAGAACAAGGTTTTAAAGGGATAGTTCACCCAAAAGTGAAAATTCTGTCATCAACAGTTGACTGTAGCCATTGACTTGTGGAACTTAGTGGCTACCATTTGGTTGCCAACATTCTTCAAAATATCTTCTCTTATGTTCAAAAGAAGAAAGAAACTCACACAGGTTTGGAACAACTTGAGGGCGAGTAAATGATGACAGAATTTTCATTTTTGGGTGAACTATTCCTTAAAGGATTTTTTGTTGGTCCATACTTTGATGGGCCCTGAAGCAAAACCAATAGAGCCCCTAATATATAAAGGCACAAACTGCTCTAAACATGCAGAATGCTTGACACGTGATATTATGCCCAGATTAAATGTCATATTTTCCATAAGAACTAATACCTAAATGCCCACAGTGCTCTGAATAATGCAAAGCCATTATTTATTGCTATGATAAGATCCCCTCCTCCATAACCATTCCCAGCAAGTGTCATTATTGAGTAAGTGTGTCTATAGTGATGTGTCAGTGTTACTAATAGCAGATGCTTCTATCCTCATGGTTGAATGCCCATGAACACATCTTTGCACACATTGTATAAACACAGCAAGAGAACAAATGCCACCAGCCTCTGTTCCACAAACTTATCATTTCTCTCAAAGGGAAATGGAGCAGTGGTGCAATACTAAGGCTGTTCTGGGATGTGCTTGGTGAACGTTGTGGGAAGCCAGACTCTTTGTGCAAATGCAGACCTAGTTGCACAGAGACTTTAAATCAACACAACAGCACTCTGTCAGTGCACTGGGTGCATTCAGCTGCCGTGAACTTACTTAGTGTGGTGGAATGAAATCATGTAAAAGAGAGCAGTAGTTCCTCCCTTTTCCTTCACAGGCATAATAACATAGCAAGGTTTTGAAAACAGCATGGCCTCTATTTATATCTGTTGGCTGACTGAACCGCCATGCTGTCAGGCAACAGCGGGATGGCAAAGAGATCTAGCTTCAGCAACATGGTTTTGAGTGAACTTAGTCCTGCTTTCGAGAAGCAGTAAAGAACATATCTGATTATATGCAGGGAATATACGCTTTCTGATATATAGAAATGGTTTCCAGGACAGACTTTTTAGAGCAACGTTACATTTATGCATTTTACTGAGAGTTTTATCCAAAGCAACGCATACTTCATTATACAACATACAAAGATACATTTTATCAACTTATTCATTATATGGAAATCAAACCAATGACCCTGGGGTTGCGCTACAGTTTGAGCTACAGGAACTGACATTCTAACAACATGCAATATGATATTATAGATTATGTCACATTTTTAGTATGAACTAATAAATAAATGGTAAGAAAAAAAGAATCATTGAAAGTAAAAAAGTGCATGAATACATAAATATAAATCAAAAAGTAATTTGCTATATTCTTTTTTTATTCTTTTTGTATTTTTAAGATAATAGAAAATAGAAATATTTGAAAAAAGATGCATCCATCCATCCATCCATCCATTTAACTCTGTTGGGTCGCAGGACAAAAGATTAATAAAAAAAAGACTAAATAAATAAAATGTTCATGAATACATAAATATAAATGTACTGTATGATAGCATATACATTTAATTTTTACTATTTTAAAGGAAATAGAGAATAGTTTTGATAAAATAGTTTTTCCACTGTTGTGGCTAAATATCAAAAATTCATGAAAATGATTTCAAGAAAAATGTTGTAAAATATTTATGGTTACACCCAAAGCGTTGCCTTGAAAGAAAAAAAATTGAAAAAAATTCCCCCCTACTTAATTTGTAGGCTATACCATAGAAAAACCACTCATCACACGGCCTGGGACAACATTCCTGGCTGTCCCCCCGACAACGACCCTGGTTCCACCACATTTCTAGAGTTATTAAATCAAAGCATTTGTTGAAAATGGTATAAAATATTTTAAAAACCATATGACACCAACACAAATACAGAGCAAGAATTTGATGTGCATTTTACATGAAATTTAAAAAAATAAATATATATTTTTACATCATCATGGACACCCTTATTTGTCATTAATTCAGATACTTTAATTAATTAAGATTTTTAGTGAATAATAAAATCATAAAAATAATTTAAATTTAAAAATACAGTTGCAATTATATATATATATATATATATATATATATATATATACACTGCCCTCCAAAAGTTTGGAAACACCCCAGGCAAAGTGTGGTTTTGGACGATATCAGCATAAATCCCTGGGCTTCCATCCACCTCAGCAGTGCCACAAACTGATCACCTCCATACCACGCCGAATTGAGGCAGTAATTAAAGCAAAAGGAGCCCCAACCAAGTATTGAGTACATATACAGTAAATGAACATACTTTCCAGAAGGCCAACAATTCACTAAAAATGTTTTTTTTATTGGTCTTATGAAGTATTCTAATTTGTTGAGATAGTGAATTGGTGTGTTTTTGTTAAATGTGAGCCTAAATCATCACAAATAAAAGAACAAAAGACTTAAACTACTTCAGTCTGTGTGCATTGAATTTATTTAATACACGAGTTTCACAATTTGAGTTGAATTACTGAAATAAATGAACTTTTCCACGACATTCTAATTTATTGAGATGCACCTGTACATGTCAAAGTCAGACATGCCCCTTTGCCGGCTGTGATGCCTGGTTACTGGTTTAAACTTGGCCCAGGTTTTTAGAAGATTTTTGGGTCAGCACACCTTAATACTGTAGCTTCAACAATTGATTGCCAATTCAAAGTCAATGTTTGAATAAACTGACAGCTCGGATGCCCAGATTATGCAGAGCTGTAATAGCTGCTAATGGTGGATATTTTGATGAATCAAAAATGTAAGTTTTTTTCTGTGTATAAACTGTTTATGTAATAAAATATGTTTTCATAGTTTGTGTTGTCCCTTATCAGTGCAAAATTATCACAAATTAAAAAGGATTCATGCCAATATTGTCCAAAACCCCACTTTTCTAGGGCATTTCCCTATAAAATATATATCCCAATATATATATATATATATATATTACACACACACACACACAAAGTCTATCAATATATATAAAATATATGAATATTTTAAATACTAAAAATATATAAATACTGTCCCAGAGTAGCCATAGCTCTTCTAGCAAGCCTTTCATGAATGACGTGAGTAGATTGGACAGGGGAGCACATCTCCAGACAGCTTTCACTGAGCTCACTTGTATTGATGAGTTCAGCTGGTGTGGAGTAATGTGACGGACAGGAACCTACTCTAGCCCCCTTGGGTCCCATTCCTTCCAGCTGATCACAGAGGAATGCACATCAGAAAGGTCTGGCCCAGCCAAATGCAATGTCCAATACTGATCAGGACCTGTTTTAATAGCACCATGAAAAGAGAGTTCGATCCTCCTGCCACTTTTCCTTCTCATCATCATTGTTGAAGTGAGTCAGCGCTGTTCACCTGATCTCCAGAATCATCTGTCTTCATCTCTTTTAATTTCATTTTATTGCGAGTGTTCAACTGATATGTTCTCACAAATCCGGCCTTATTTTCTACTCATGTTCTCTGGTATATAGTAGTAGTACATTGAATAATTATACATCTCACACACTTACATGCTTCTGCTTCCGTCCTGACCTTGTTTCTGTTTCCCTTTTTACCCTGCCACCCCTCATATACCTCCTCCCAGCCCTCTGGCGAGATGTCTTCCTCAGACGAGGAGAGCCTGAGCGAACGTTCATGTGTGAGCGAGCGTTCGTTCCGCAGCGAGAGGTCTGGGGGCTCTCTCTCACCCTGCGCCCACAGCACAGCCGGGCCCAAAGGGGACACTCTGCCATGGAACCTATCCAAACATGAGAGACGCAAGCGCAAGAGCCAGAACTCAGTGCTGGACCCCGCAGAGAGAGCAGTTGTGCGAGTCGCAGGTAAGAGATTCAACTGTGACACTGAGAAGTGTGTTCAGAAAGAGTTCTTTAGGGATGGTTCACCCAAAAATAAAAAAAGAAATCATTAACTAACCCTCATGTCGTTCCAAATCTTTCTTCTAAAGAACATAAAAGAAGAATTTTTCGACTGAAAAAGAATGTTTCTGTTTTTGTCCATATAATGAAAGTCAACGGGATCCAAAACAGCAAAGGACTACATTGACTTGCATTATATTGACAGAAAACGCTGATCTTTTTTTAAAAAAATGATCCCTTTGAGCAAAATAATGAAATCACTTTAAATCAAATCTATAAATTAGACTTCCCAAGCAAGTGGCCCTTGTTTTGTGTGTCCTGAGTCATTGATTTGATTTAAAGCAGTCTGGCAGTTGATTAAAGTTGGAAAGGAGGACATGCAGTGGTTTCTATACCGTATAACATTAGTGTTCTGGGATTCAGCATTGATATATACAGCTGCATGTGGATCAAGTTCTGTGAAATAAACTGTGATTGGGCTCGTGTGGGAGAAGAGAGGCCAAATATTGGGAGCCAAACTGTTTTGAGACTCTTTTTAGACACGCTGGCTGTTGCTCTGGCTGTTCCTGCTGATTTCATTACTCCTGACAGACCGTGTCTGTGTTGCTGAACTAAACAGTTGTTGAATACAGAGAGAAAACTGGCTAAAGGGAAAGAGGTTTAGTTACTTTTTGTGACTTGGTATATATGCGATCAAAAGTGTGAGAAAACACTAGTCACCATTTACTAGGTTTATAAAAATGAATACAAGGATATCCAAGGCACATCTGGAATGGTTTGCAGACTGTCACGCTACGGCCTCAACAGAGTTTTCCCTGCCAATCCTAACCTCACATTTTTTACGATCATGTGTCGAGCTTGTGTCCCTCTAGATTCGCCTCTGTCAGACATGATCTGTGTTTGTTCCATCAACGTTTGGGCCTTTCTTTTTGGTCTGGAAAGCTTGTTTGTTGTTATAGGGGAATACTGGATGAAATTGTACAAGCTTTATGAATTTTTGCATAATCATAAGCCTAAAATACAATGACTTGACATTATTGAAGTCTATATTAGGGTCAACGATATGTCGCACATATTTTCCTTTTTTTTGTCTGGATCTATTAATTTATCCAAAAATACAGGTACATTAAAATAGTGCTGTCAATCAATTAAAAACATTAACTGATTAATCACACATTTTTTCGAATGAATCGCAATTAATCCCACCTAACATTAAAGATTTAAATATAATTTTATATTGCAATAATTTCACATGCACTCTTCAAACTAATGTAGAAACAACATAAAGACCATATATTTTTAATATTTGTTTAATGGTATCTTTTTATGAATGAAGGTGAGTATCGTGTATCGATACCAATATTACTGAGGTCTCTAGGAATCCCCCCCCCTAATATTTAACCATTGACTGTAGCCATTCAACATTACAGTGTAATTGAGAGCTATCAATTTTAACATTTATTAGACTTCAACTTCTAATTTAAGTGAACTTAAACAATCTTTACATTTATTATAATAAATGTGATATTTACCTGTTCCCTTCGGAAAGTAGGAAATATACAGAAATTGAATGAAGTTATCAAACACTAAATTCTAAATTAAATATAGATAAATCCTTAAAGCTACAAAAGTTATTGTTTTCCTCTTTTCAATAACTGCTGCTGCTGAACATGACGTTAAATATTTTTAACGCCGTTAAACTGGAAAAATGAATCACTTGTGTTAACGTGCTAATTTTGGCAGCACTAATTAAAATACATATACACAATGTCTCTTCTATGATGAACATGCATTAATTTTTATATTTCAAGTAAAATATAAAAAATGTGAAATTATATGAATCTGGGTAATATAACTCTCCTGACCTATTTTGACAAATAAAAAGCCTCATTAAAAGAATAAAAAGTAGTTAGGCACCTTATTATTATTATTTATTATTTCTTAGGAAGAAAAAATATCTTAAGAAAACGTCTCAGGTTACGTATGTAACCATGGTTCCCTGAGAGTAGGGAACGAGACACTGCGTCCTCTAGGGGTCGCTATGGGGAATGTCGTCAGCGTGACCCGTGTCTGAAGCATACATATAAAAACACCACCTGTTGGTCGGCGACAGCCTATGACATCACTACCGGCGCGACCACAGTATAAAGGGGCACCGGGAAAATACGTCATCCACTTCTTCGTCTGAAGCTTGCGTCCGAAGCATGGCACCGCGCCTAGAGGACGCAGTGTCTCGTTCCCTACTCTCAGGGAACCATGGTTACATACGTAACCTGAGACGTTCCCTTTCGAGGGAACTTCGAACTGCGTCCTCTAGGGGTCGCTATGGGGAACGGAATACCCACGCCACCATGCTGAGGGGAGTGCAAGCCAAGCACAAAAGGCGAGCACTAAGTACCAACTCTACCCGGCTACGAGAGTTGCCCCTGGGACGGTTAGACGGCTGTCAGTGACATTATCCCCTACGGCCAAAGACCCGAGCTGCATACCCTGAACTTACCTGTTAAGGGCCGGGACTCCTGGACCCAGGGTAGATCTCGAAGGCCTAGAATCATAAGAAAAGATTCCTTTAAGGGGATACGGCCAAGTGCCTAGGATAGTAGCTAGGTCCTGGCCTGTCACCCAGGGCCTACCGCTTGCTCTGCATGAGCTCAATGAGGGAACTGTCTCAACAGACCCTTGGTAGCAACACCCTGTTCAAGTCAGTATCACTATGATACATAGGTAGAGTGGGCCCAAGGCGAAACCGGGGCCTGCCAACTCAAAGAAAGGGCACGAAGCCGCAGCGCGTAATCCTTACCATACAGGATTTTTAGAAAGAACGCAAAACCACTTGATGTGCGATCTTACCACAATGTGGATTTTTAGAAAAGTGCCCAGAGACTAGCGTGCGCACTTACATAACATGGATTTTCTTTTCGTTTTAGGGAATCACAGAGGCTGTCATTACACAGCGAGCAGCTTAACAGGGAGGCCGAGAGAGGCCTAACAACCTGAAGTTTGCTGATTCCGAGCTCTGGGGAGCGGAGAACCTAACTCTCAGCATGAGAGGGAACTCAGACGCTTCAGAAGGGAGTGGCATGCTCATATGTGACCCTCTACAGAGAGGGGAGCAATGCTAGCTCGACCAACCAGGAGAGCATAAGGCTGCTGTGACAGCTCTGGAGAGCGGAGAACTCAACTCTCAGCATGAGAGACTCAGACGCTCAGAAGCGAGCGGCATGCTCATAGGTGACCCTCTATGGTGAGGGGAGCAATGCTAGCCACTACCTGAAACCTCAGTAGCCCTCCAGTAGCCACAATCCTAGCAGGGGAACACTCTAGGCAAGGACTCAGGGAGATGCTACTTAAAACCCCCGAGAGGGGAGCAGTCCCTGAGCTAGTATATAGATATCCTCAGATAGCCATGCACCTTCCTCAAAAGGCGGTGTCCCCCTTTGTTCAGAATGATATTTTAAAAAGACCCGCAGGTCCTGGAATTGCAGTGCTGGGGACCTGCTGACCAAGGAGGCTCCACAGAGACCTACGACTGGGCCACACGATCCAGGGGTCTCATCCCAGCCTGGATCTAGTATCGACGAGTGAGGTCATCACTGCACTGAGTCGAAACAAAAAACGACAGGTTTCCCAGAAATACTGCAAAGAATGGTTACACAATACCAGTTTTTCTGTAGAACTGGATCGTACTCACCCATCCATGGTTCCTGCGCATGAGACCAGTCCCGGAGGCGAAGTCCGAAGAGTCGAGTCCGGACCATCAGTAAGGTAGTTTCTATGAAACATAGAACTTAACCACAACATCATAAGTCCAGCATAGAAACTGCAATGCGTTTCAAGTGCAGATTCTAGGTTCCCACCTAACCCCGGTCAGGTGGAGTAACCCATGGTTGCAGGGGAATTTAGAGAGGGGAAGATGAGGGCCGATGACAGTGCTCCCCCCGAGGGAAAGGAGTAGATGTTTCACTCACCTTGGTCCGGATGAGAGCGTTGCGAACGCTTCGTCTGGATCACCTCCTTCTCAGGTCTTGCCTACCTCTCTTTTACCCGCGCCTCCATCTAGCCCTACCCGCAGGCGGGGGAGGGGCACGAGCCGCGACACTAGCCTTCTGTGCCCATCTCTGTTCCTAGACGGAGATGGGCCAGAACCACTGTATTGTTCGGGCTCAGACCTGGACCTTCATCAGGTGACAAGCCATGACCCTTATCCAGGTCTTTCAGCAGATCAGCCTGGTATGCCTGAAGCACCGCCATCGTGTGCAATGAAGTAACAGCCTGACCTTTTTTTTTATTTTTTATTTTTTTTTTACCACCCCGTGGCGCCATCTTGGCCCGCTTCCACGGCAAGTAAAGCCTCGCCGTGGCGTGTTCCATAACCCCCAACAACTCGTCATACGCAGGGCAGGAGGATTGAGCGGGCTCAGCCTCAGCTTCTTTGCCCTTAGACATCTCCTGCTCTTCCTGGGAATAACCCAGCAGAGCACTAGCAGCTGGATCAAATGATGTCAGCGAGATTGCATCATCATCATCCAGCCGCTCACTCTCGTTCGCGGCCGACGAGCGCGAGAGGGAAAGCCCCCTCTCTAACTCATCAGCCAGCTCCGCCTGCGAGCCCCACGAGTTCAATCCCCTCTGTGCCTCGGCAACAGTGGGTCTTGATCCGTGGGAAGCAGACGGCTGCCCCTCCTCCCTCGAAAAGAGAGACAGACGAGAGCAGAGCTTTCATAGAGAAAAAACTCACAATGCACGCAGATTGCTCCCTCAAGAACATTGCGTGCGTGCTCCTCGCCCAAACAAAAGACGCAAAGATCGTGTGTGTCATCAGGTGTCAAATAATGTTTATGACACGGATGCACACATCTCTTAAAAGCCTTGCTAGTGCTCGCCATAGTAACAGTAGAAATTCGTTCTTACCAGTAGAATGCACGCTTCAAACAGAACAGTCATTGAAGACGAAGAAGTGGATGACGTATTTTCCCGGTGCCCCTTTATACTGTGGTCGCGTAGTGATGTCATAGGCTGTCGCCGGCCAACAGGTGGTGTTTTTATATGTATGCTTCAGACACGGGTCACGCTGACGACATTCCCCATAGCGACCCCTAGAGGACGCAGTTCGAAGTTCACTCGAAAGGGAACTGCATTAAAAAAACTGTACAAAAAACATTCTTTTAAAGTCTGATAATTTGAACTTTTACAAATTATACAATAAAGGAGTATGCCATATCAAAACTACCTGCCTGATTGTTTATTATCTCTGACACTTAGTATGGAGATACAGAGATGTCGAGGGACCTGATGGGTGACTCAGCCTGAATCCCTCAGTTCCCTTGTTGCCATGGGTTACCTGTTTGCTTTTCCAGTCCCCCTTAGTTTCCATGGCTATGAAATAGGAGGGAAAGGGAATCAAAGCAAGATCGTTTGAATTTCAATTTGAGTTTCAGAAAAGAGAGAGTAGTTCTGTGAAGCTTAAATCATTTAAAATAAATTATTGAAAGAATAAAGAGAAAATAAAAAGAAGGTGATGACAATGGATGAGAGGAGAGGAGAGAAGACAAAGGGCAAAAAAGGACAAGGTTCAAAGAGGCGGTTAAGTTAAAGGGGAAGGGAAATAATGGCGTTTAAAGAGACGAGGTTAGAGAGACAATGAGCATGGAGATAATAACTGTAAGGAAGGCAAGTGTGTGTGTGTCTGATTTACAGCACTTCAGTCTTGGAATGCCATGCTGCAAAACAGTTATGACAGTTGCCTAGAAAACATAGCGAGTTTCCAAACACAAACTACTCTATGCACACAGATCTCAGCTCTGACCACCTTTCATTTTATGTGTGCGTGCAGGTGAAGCTGTTCGAACCCAAGCTGCAGTCCAAAGACAATACATTGGCTAAATCACAGCGACGTCAAAGACTTTTGAGTCTGGGTGGCCGTTTACTGTTGTGAGTGGTGTCTGAATCAGTACGCACTAAAGAAAGAGGATAAGAGGCTGATGAAGCCATAATTTCACACAGTTTAAATGTGGCATGACAGGGAGAGTCACAATGGAAAAACACTTTCATAGCGCTTCCCATCAAGGTTTATTGTTGTTGCCCACCTACAGAGTAAGAAAAGAAACAAAATATGTGCTTTTTCCATTGGAAAGAAGTTGTTTGTTCCCTCGTTTTAGTTCAATCAAAATGATTTAGTAAATCGAGATAATTATTATTTCACAATATATATATTTTCCCCACGTCATGTACAGGGCTCAGTAGAGACATCTTTTTTATATTCACAATACCTTTGCCTTCATTTACTGCTCACTTAAAGTAAATCTTTAAAAACACAACAATTCATTCTGTAAATTATAATATTGTGCTGCCTAAATTGCTTGTAGCTTTTAACATGATTAAAAGAATAGTTCAACCAAGAATGAAGATTTGCTGAAAATGTACTCACTCTCAGGCCATCCAAGATGTAGATGTTTGTTTAAAATGAAAAGAATTATAATAATTCAAGTAATCCACATGACTTTAGTCCATCAGTTAATGTCTATTAAATCAATTAAAACAAGTCCATCAAGGCATTTTAACTTTAAACTGTTGCTTCGCTTCTAAAATATGACACCATAATCCATAATCAAAATCCACAAACATTGTTTAGAACTGTTTTTGCTTGTAAACGGTGCTTAATTTGTGCATATTTCTCTCCTGATTTAAACGTGATGACTTACTCACTGGAGAAAGCAATATTATTGATAGAGGACTAGAGGAATTTAAAGAAACAGTTTGAATTTAAAAACTTTTTAATGATGGATTTTCTTCTTACAAACACACAGCTTTTCACTTCATAAAACATTACCTGGAGTCATGGTGTGAATTATTGTGATGTTTTTATCAGCTGTTTGAACTCTCATTCTGACGGCACCCATTCACTGCAGAGAATGCATTGGTGAGCAAGTGACGTAATGCTAAATTTCTCCAGATCTGTTCTGGTGAATAAACCAAAGCATCTACATCTTAGATGGCCTCAGGTTCTGAGGCCTGAATTTGCAGCAAATGTTCATTTTTTGGGGGAACTATTGCTTTAATTTTAGTTTTTAATGTTTCATTTTGAATTTATTTAGACAAAACAGTATTTTAATACTGGCCTTGTATTGGTTATCAGCCAAAACATGACAATAATAATTGTTTTTTAATAATCTGTACTGGTAAAATTTTAATTGGTGTATCCCTATGTGAAAGTTTAGGGGTTCCAAACATAATATGTCATGTTTTTTTTGGTAAAGCTTTTAGCTTTTATGCGCAACCTCAATCACAGAACCAAACTCCATTATTTTTGCATATTTCATAAAGGTATATGTTTGGCAGAGACACATTTATGTGTAATGTAAACAGAATGTGCATACCTAGTCAAATTGCAGTCCGATCGATCAAGCGCTTGAAGTGACTGAGCATAAATAGACCTTAAGAGCTTTTAAATGTAGACTAACTGTGAATGCTATAAATGTAGAATGTTATCCTCTTATTCTGAGCTGGATGAGGAAAGAGCTCTTATTTATATACAAATCAGTAAACTGATCCACTATCAATGAAGTAAAATGCCTGAGACATAATCCATAATAACCGTGAGCCTAAAAATATTGCGCTTTTAAAAATCATTTATATGATAATTTCACCTGCAAGAACTGAATGACATTACAGCTATTTTAAAAGCAAAAATACATTTTAATAGAGCCAGAATATTTAGGCAATCTTGCTTTATTTAATTATGATGCCCTCTTTTCCCGGAGATGTGCATGTGTAATGTGCCTCAATGGTGTGTGTTTAGGGACTCATTGGGCCAATAGCAATATCCGCTGTCAGGCTAGCAGTTGTTAGATGTTCTGTGGGGTTATGTGTGCCTTCCAGGTCTCACACAATACTTTGTTTTTGTGCAAGTGTGTGTATCTTTGCTGTATTAGCCTGTGGTATAGGATATAGAGGAATGGGGTGGAGAAGTATTGAGAATGTTTCAACACTCTTTAAAAGCATTTGGAACTAAACTTTCTTGGTCACTGTGATAACGACCCGGGTAGTCACAAGGAGGATCGCCAGCGAAGTTGGAGTCCAAAGGGTTTTTTATTTATGGTGGAAGTGCAAAATGTGCAAATAAATAGGTTTAAGACTTTAAAACAAAGATTGCAATAAAAACAGTCTAAAACTAGAACTGCAAGTACTAAAAACAGTACCAACTCCCCTCTTCAACATTGAGGCTGGAGTTTCACATGATTCACAGCAATGCAATCTTGTCCCAAGTGTCTCTATCCGTCCACTGCCTTACTACTAGTGGCGGCCATCTTAAATACAATTTTTTTCCTCTCACCAATTTGGAACATACCATTTTTTATAAGAAACTTTTGATTTTGACACTTATGATATACAGGGGATGTAGAAACAATAGTTTTAGTAGATACAATTAAAACACAATTAAAAAGAGAACGGATAACCCAAAACATTTGCTCCAACACTTACACACTAGTTAAACTAAGCGCTTTTCTCAGTTTGCTCTTCCTATAACCACGCCTACTTGGCTAGAAGAGGAAATACAAACAAGCAGAATCAACATTAACAGTGAATACAGTGATGGAAGACAATTTCCAAGTCTCTCCATCACAGTCACCCAAGGAAGGCTCGGCTACTTGGCAATTTTCATGGATCTTCCTGCTCTCAATATACAGGAATGCTTGTCCCAACACACAATGCAAAGGATATATATCAGACAATGTTTATAACAGCAGCTCGATGTAAGCGTGCTATCAAATTGACTTTTTATGAGGAGATAAGTGACGGAGGGGATTTGTGTCACATAAATGTCCTAAGAAATGAAATTTATTCAGGGACAAGACTTTGTGTTTAAAGCAAATAGTAAAAGTAAAGATTTATGATTTATTTGTTGTTTAACAACCCAAGTGGCGATAATGGTTTGAAGTGGTTGGATCAGCAGTTCTTGGCCTGGGTTCGAGTCTTGTAGTTAAGGTTTGGTCTGGATGAGGGGATCTTGTTTTGGAAAGTGAAACTGTTATATTAGGAGTTTTTTTTTGGGGGGGGGGGGGGTTGTATGTACTTTTTTCCTCTTCTTCTTCCTTATTTCATGACTGATAAGAGAAATCTGAATCAAATCAGTGTCTTTATTTTGCCTGAAATTATTCTTTGCATCTGTAAGGTGGCAGTGCACTAGTGCAGTAATGTGGTTAAAAGCCTATCCGCTGATTCTTGATCACTGGGACAAAAAGAGGCTACAAATTTGAGAAAATAGTATATAAGGGAAGCATTCTGGAATAATCTGTTCAGCGTGCTCAGAGGTATTGACCTATTTTTGGATGTCCAGCTACTTCCATTTTCTAATAAAATGTGATTTATTTAAGTGTGATATATTTGTGTTAATATAATGTGGTTCAACACTGCCAAATCCACAAATTATGTGGTTATAATACAAACCCGATTCCAAAAAAGTTGGGACGCTGTACGAATTGTGAATAAAAACAGAATGCAATGATGTGGAAGTTTCAAATTTTGATATTTTATTCAGAATACAACATAGATGACATCTATCAAATGTTTAAACTGAGAAAATGTATCATTTTAAGGGAAAAATAAGTTGAATTTAAATTTCATGGCATCAACACATCTCAAAGTTGGGACAAGGCCATGTTTACCACTGTGTGGCATCCCCTCTTCTTTTTATAAGAGTCTGCAAACGTCTGGGGACTGAGGAGACAAGTTGCTCAAGTTTAGGAATAGGAATGTTGTCCCATTCTTGTCTAATACAGGCTTCTAGTTGCTCAACTGTCTTAGGTCTTCTTTGTCGCATCTTTCTCTTTATGATGCGCCAAATATTTTCTATGGGTGAAAGATCTGGACTGCAGGCTGGCCATTTCAGTACCTGGATCCTTCTACGCAGCCATGATGTTGTAATTGATGCAGTATGTGGTCTGGCATTGTCATGTTGGAAAATGCAAGGTCTTCCCTGAAAGAGACGACGTCTGGATGGGAGCATATGTTGTTCTAGAACTTGGATATACCTTTCAGCATTGATGGTGCCTTTCCAGATGTGTAAGCTGCCCACGCCACATTCATGCAACCCCATACCATCAGAGATGCAGGCTTCTGAACTGAGCGCTGATAACAACTTGGGTTGTCCTTGTCCTCTTTAGTCCGGATTACATGGCGTCCCAGTTTTCCAAGAAGAACTTCAAATTTTGATTCGTCTGACCACAGAACAGTTTTCCACTTTGCCACAGTCCATTTTAAATGAGCCTTGGCCCAGAGAAAACGCCTGCGCTTCTGGATCATGTTTAGATATGGCTTCTTTTTTGACCTATAGAGTTTGAGCCGGCAACGGTGAATGGCACGGTGGATTGTGTTCACCGACAATGTTTTCTGGAAGTATTCCTGAGCCCATGTTGTGATTTCCATTACAGTAGCATTCCTGTATGTGATGCAGTGCCGTCTAAGGGCCCGAAGATCACGGGCATCCAGTATGGTTTTCCGGCCTTGACCCTTACGCACAGAGATTGTTCCAGATTCTCTGAATCTTTGGATGATATTATGCACTGTAGATGATGATGATGATAACTTCAAACTCTTTGCAATTTTTCTCTGAGAAACTCCTTTCTGATATTGCTCCACTATTTTTCGCCGCAGCATTGGGGGAATTGGTGATCCTCTTCCCATCTTGACTTCTGAGAGACACTGCCACTCTGAGAGGCTCTTTTTATACCCAATCATGTTGCCAATTGACCTAATAAGTTGCAAATTGGTCCTCCAGCTGTTCCTTATATGTACATTTAACTTTTCCGGCCTCTTATTGCTACCTGTCCCAACTTTTTTGGAATGTGTAGCTCTCATGAAATCCAAAATGAGCCAATATTTGGCATGACATTTCAAAATGTCTCACTTTCAACATTTGATATGTTATCTATATTCTATTGTGAATAAAATATAAGTTTATGAGATTTGTAAATTATTGCATTGCTTTTTTATTCACAATTTGTACAGTGTCTCAACTTTTTTGGGAATCGGGTTTGTAAAATATAATTATTATAAACATTTACAAATCTAGCATTCCCTTCAAAGAATTAATTAATTAATTAATTGAGACTTCAGATAATCAGTTCCATCTATCACCACAAGCAAATCTTATGGCATAGACAAATAATCATACATATTAAATACAGTAGACATTGTTTTCCGAGTGTACTATGATCTATATATTTATGCTACTAATAGGAACATTTCTCAAATCCCACACAATTAATTTACTATTTGTGTGACACAGTCAATATGGTTGTGACCTGTTTTTTACAGTCTATGGTTGTGACAGAAGATGCGCACAACCGCTTAAAACAGAGCCTGTGTGAGTTTTTACATCACAGTAAGAATATAAAGGCTGCCTTTAATTTTGCCTGATTTTATAAAGGTTTTCATACATATCTGACAGTGTTGATGAAATGTATGATTTTGATACTTTATAAAATGCGTAACTGCAACTTGCATCTGTCAGCACATATAAATGTTTATTTTTTCTTAATTAAATATATTAGCGTTAATCTGTGTTAATCTGTATAAAGCAGGTGGTAGGGGTAGTGAGAGATGCACCTCTTCACTTTAACCAGTCGGGGGCGACAAAACCCAGGAATCAGATTCAATAACATCAGCCATTGTCACCATGAATTTCCTTCGCTGGATGTGCCTGGCGTGGCTGTGGAAGGAGGGAAGGAAGGGAGGGATGGAGAAGGAGAGCGCAGGCACTGCGGGAAGAATAGAGAAACCTGAACCCATTCGCACTGGGGAAAAGAGAGGGAGGAGTGAGACACACGCCGTGCGATTATTATAGAAGCGGCCATTACATTGAGCAGCACGGATGGAAAAAACATAATATAGCGGGTACCGGCGAGTCAAGAGCGCATCGACAAAGGAATACAAGAAGCACTGTCCGGATCCCGTTTCACTGAGGCCTCATATCTGCTTTCGGAAGGAGCCGAACGGACCGCCCACCGCACATAGACACACACATACTTGAGAAGCGCACACATATAAACCCAATCACCTGCCCGCACGCGCTACAATGGACTTTAATTACGAGAACCGTTGGGATTCTGATCTACACCAATGAAAGATGGGTTTATATAGCAGTACATCTAGATTTAAACCGTTTCAGGTGTTTAACCGTCATATATGATAAGGGATATTTACGCTAAACATAGATATTACGTATTGTTATTTATCTAATCTTTTTATAACGGCACATTTATAGGAACCGCCGGTCCAAAGTAGCTTTATATCACTCGATTTATTTAATTCATCGTGTTTACTATCACCAAATATAATATAATACGCTTTAGAAACATATTGAAGCGTGAGTAAGTTCTTATCCACTGTGGATATTTAACGCAAACGGGACTTGACAGCTGTTGTCGGACGACCGGGATCCACCGTCCTGGATTACTCTATCAGCGGGCCGCTGTAAATCGGCAAGCGGGAGTGAGAGACGCTATGGCCGGCTACATCCCGGGCTTACTGCCGGCGAATTACTCCCAGGAGAAGGAGTTCGCACAGGCGTATGAGGATGTGCTGGAGAGATATAAAGGTAAATGACTCACTAAAGGTCTGGTTTGTTGTGTTGTTTACTTTGGGAAAAGTCTGTATGCAGTTGCTGTAGCTGATATTGTGTGCCTGCTTTACATTTGCTATTTGTTGTCAATTGTCCGAGGATGGTGAGTCTCTATTCCCATGGGTTTGTGACAGGACATCCAGTGCTTCTGTGCAATGTTATATGCAGGGAATGTTGTTAATTAGCAATTTTTCAAAGTGAAAATTTAAAATAAAAACGGAGGACTGAGTGTTTTTCAAGAGGCCACACTAAATGGTAAATTAGTAAACAAATAATAATAATTAATACAACAAGCCTATCCAGTATTCCAGTGCTGCCAGTTCTTGTCCAGGATCCTTCAGTATGTGTAGTTGTGATGAATGAGTTTGTCCAATTTTCCACTAGTGCAGGTTTCCCAAACTTTGTTTTTGTCAGCCTGAAACCCCAGATGAAAAGTATTAACTTGAAGTACCCCCTGAGATTTTGTTAATGTTTCAATAAATTAACAATACATTCAGATGTTCATGGTTTTCTGATATCATATGAACCCAAACAAATATAATAATAATAATAATAATACAAATATTGTTGTTGTTGTTAGGCATATTATATTATAAGTTTGAACCCTAATTAAAAGTGAAATTTCAATTGTACAGTAAAATAAAAAAATAATATATGACAATACAATATAATAATATTTTGTATTATTATTTATATTTATTATCATTTATAAATCATAAACGTAATTTATTTTAAATAACATGGAACTGGTGCACATTATGTTCCCACAGCTCATGCAGAGATTGATTTCACTGTGTTTACTATGGACCAAGCAGCTCTGTGACACTGAAAACAGACTCAGGAGCTGCTTGCGTGTAAATGATCCCAGTGCTGCACTTCACCCCGTAACATGCAGCGCAACATATTATATGCTTATTTAGTTAAACCACAGTGTTTGATTTGATAATCACACTAAGCTATATCGGAAATATTCTTTTATTTTGTTTAGTTGAGCTGCTCCATTTATTTATGCAATAGTTTATTAGCTTTTCCTTAACTCACAAACCCCCTTTTGAGAAATCTTGACCTAGTGTGTTAACTTGTCCACTGCTGTCCCAGCTTGTCTGCTGCTGTCTGATCCTCTCCAGTGGTCCACTGCTGTCTGAGCACATCCAGTTGTTGGGAATCAGTGAAGGATTGTCCTCAGATGGACAGCAGTGAACCCCTGAGGGCCTCATACGGCTCTTGTGTACTTCTGATGACCGTGTTCCTGTGAAATATGAATACCTCTAATCTAATTGACCGTGATGGGAATATAAGGGAGAGCGAGTGATGTCAGTTGATTCGAAGAGCATCTGTGATGCAGCCCTGATGAAAAGGGGCCTTTTAATTATTGATAATTGTAATGAAATGCGATTCTGTCGGGCCATTGGGACAGGCGCCTAAGATAGCAATGGGAGCTTGTTTTGTAGACCGTGATCTTAATGGATCCTCTGTGTATTAACTGGTGATTTAATATCTGTAAAGAATGTGCTTATCTTTTTGAAAAGGCTTTGATATCAAAGGAAATATAGTGTTTTTCTGTACTATTTAGAAAAATGTTCAATGTCCATTAGAGCTACCACAAAACAATCTCTAAAAATGCTATAAACATAGAAGCTCAGTTGTTGATGAACTGTACCAATGCATCCTGCTCCCCTCACACTGTACTGTTTGTCTATTCAAATAAAAGTATTTCCTTTGACTGACGTTTCTTCAATGTAACACTTTAGAAACAACAAGGCTAATATGAGCAGGAGTGCTGCCCTCCACAGAGAGCTTGGTGAATCAGGCTTAATTAATTGTATGCATTACACCCACATTAGCCAACAGAAATTTTCAAAGTGGTTGCTAAGGGAGTTGTTTTATTTTGATGAATGAAGGACTAAGGGCAGCAAGATTTAAATTTGTGCAACCCTCAACTTCCTTCTTGAATTATATTTATGCCTTTCGTTTATTCTTATATGTAGTAACTTTATACATTGACGCAGACAGTTTTCCTCTTTTCTTCCCAGGCTAGCTTTGCCAAAGGTCAATAGATTTAACTTATACACCCCACTGACTCTCAATTGGACGTGTATGTCACCGTATCTGTTGTGACGTGTACTTTGTTTTATGCTGAGTAATGTTTGAATGTGCATTTTTTTTTTTGATTGATTAAATAAATAATCAATCATTTAAAACATTTGGACATACTTGAATAATTCATGGTCTTTTGATTCTAAAAGCTTAAAATTAAATAATGAAACTAGGTCCATGACAAAATTTAGTTACGAAAATATTTACATTTTTTAAAATATTTAAATGGGTGTGTTGGACTGCATATATTCATATATTGAAAATAGCTAGACAAATATAAATTGCAACTAAGTTTAATTGCTACAATTTTTTGTTTTTTTGGTAAATTGATAAACTGCCCTCATTAATAAAGGAAAAGGAGCCAACAAGACTCCAGGGTACAATATAACTTTAATACTGTTTAATGCAGAACTGTTGAGAATATAACATTTTTTGTTCACTACATTATTATATTATTTGGAATATGTAAACTTTGCCTAATAATAAATAATGTGCATGTTTTCAAAGCTTTGACTTGTTGTGTATTCCAGTATCAACTATCATGTTATGTTTTCAGAGTTTGAAACTTTCTGTGTCAATATCTTTCAAACTTCCCGTGCTGTTTGCAGTGAAACATGAGCGGTCACACACATACAAATGTGTGTATATATTACTTAATGTTTTTATAAGGCTTTCAGCTGTGTCACTTGTGGCAGTTTCATGAAGAATAGGAGAGGAAATGTGAGAAATGTGGATTTGGTGGCTTGTGAAGGTGTCACTTGAAGCTGAAATCTGAGTTGGACACATGATACTGGATTAAATAATTCAAAGGCCCCTGTATGCAAGTGCATGTCTGTTTATAAGAGGGTGGTGGCTATTTGGACCATATTTTTGTTTTAGCTTAAGTTGTTTTTCCGTATGCATTGTGTTAACTGAAGCTCTAAGACAATAGCAGGATATGGAAGACCGACTTTTGTTGTCCAGAACGAGAATGAGACAGAACCATGAGTCAGAAGAAAACCGACTCGTTCAGGATACAAACCACAGCAGCTTGCAAATGGCAGAAAGGGACACAGCCCTGGTACCGGTGGTCTGCTGTCGTCCTTAAAGCCCGGCTCACACTGTGCGATTTTGGCGATGATTTGCTCGTCTGAGACAAATTTTGAAAATCCTAAAAGATTCCTATAATCCTAGGCTAAAATCTGTAGACTTTGATCGCTGTTTGACATGTTCACCGACAGCCGATTAATGGCTGTTGCGATCAAATTTCACCGCCGACAAAATTCTGGCAGTGTCAGAAGGTTTGTCGAACAGTCCTGCAGTGTGACTACCCCTACGATGTATGTCAAACTGTCTCCGTTTTTCAAGACAAGCTATGAGCAGAATTAATGCTAGAGAATTATTCTATCAGCCATAAACTCCGGCGCTCCGTCCTCCGCTCACGGAATTCATCTGATACGTTGCTGATACTGGTTGCGCTGCTGTTTTCATGTGGATGTGTAGAGCTGCTTACACTATTCTTCTTAAATATGCCGGTATTGCTGCCATTCATATACTTTTCATGATAGCCAACAGTTCGGTCCCGCGTGCAATGCAGTTCGTAGTCACTGGACGTGTCCGGACAAGTTTTCTTGCACGCACCTGTTTTTAACTCGTCTTGACTGTCGTACAGTCTGACATTAATGACAACTGAGATCCCACAGTGTGACATGATCATCATGTTCGTGCAGTCTGACAAGTACAATCCTAAAGGACTTTTAAAAAAATTGCACAGTGTAAGCCCGGCTTAAGACAGATACAGTTATGCATGGAGATATAGTCACAGTGAAATAGTCAACAGTTGATGCCAGACCAGAACTGCTTTGCTAGATTGTACACGAGTCGAACCTTCATGATATGCATAGGAAATGGACATCTTTATTTTTAATGTAGATGCTTGTAACTGAAGAATTTATACTGTATTCAGTGCAATGCCATCTTGTCATTTGGCTTGGTCTCATGTTTACCCCCTTCC
Organism: Aspiorhynchus laticeps; assembly: GCA_023376895.1. Classification (NCBI taxonomy): domain Eukaryota; kingdom Metazoa; phylum Chordata; class Actinopteri; order Cypriniformes; family Cyprinidae; genus Aspiorhynchus; species Aspiorhynchus laticeps. The sequence continues at coordinate 24,991,192 of CM041793.1, read as the reverse complement.
ATAGAGTTTGCCTCGCTCAGTTTTACTGGCCTTTGGCCTGTTCACCCTGTGGTCCCTGATCCCAGTGACCCACAAACACTGACTTCACAGAGTGTGTTTGTGTGTGTCCGTTTCCTCTAGGGAGCAAGAGGAAGTGGCTGTTTGGAAGGAAGTCTCTTCTAGCTGTCTCGTCAGTTTCTTTGTGCTGTAAATACCCTAAAGATGTTCCTGCTGTTTTTGTCTTTAATCCAGTTAGAATGCTTGTCATGTTTCTCTCATATTAAGTCTTTTATTTTGAAAGCTGTAGTTGTGCTTTCAAATCCCTAACTTTGGTATTAATGTCATGATGAAGTGAAAGTGGCAACAGATCTATTTTTTTTTCCATATTGTGAAGTACCTCGGAGTAAAACAGATTACTGAAAAAGAAAAAATGTGGAGGACTTTGTTCTATCCATCAGTTTTTTGATTGGATGGAGGAAGATCTGAATGTGTGCGTGCCATCAATAGGTCAATTGTAAGAAAGAGGTGGGGTTTAAGTGGATGAAATGATTGAATAAATCCACCATACGTCACCAGAAAAAAGTCTGTCGGTTCATCAGAAGATTATGACATTTTGATTTCAAGTGATTGTTTCACCAATTAAACTACTAAAATGAAATTAGTTTTCTAGCCTATTTAAAACCTTCCCATTTTGATTCCTTGATTGGAAATGACGCAATAGGATTTGATTCTTTCAGATGGAAACTCCCAAAAAATATTCCAGTGTTTGTCTATTATTGAACCTTCAACCTTTTGCTGGTTTGGAGGAGAAATGTGAGCTTGAGGCAGTGCACAGAGGCAGACAAACGATCGAGGATGGATCGTTACAGCTGTATTTTTCCACATGGCCTAGTTCCCCTGAATCCTTGTCATTCTTCCTCTCACGGTAGACTGCGGTGACCATGAGTACATACAGCCTCAGCCTTGGCCTCTGTATTCCCCGTCCCTTTCTCCCTTATTCTCTCTCTCTCTCTCTCTCCCTCCCTCTCTCCCTCTCTCCCTCTCTCCCTCTCTCTCTCTCTCTCTCTCTCTCTCTCTCTCTCTTTCTTTTCCTCCTCTATACTGCAACACTGCAGGATTTCCCTCCTTGCACTTCCTATTTGGCCACATTCTGCACCGGCACCTGACTGTGTCAGTGGGGAAAAAGCCGTCAGAGGGCTGATCCTCTTTGGTTCAGGATGTTAGGTGACATGGCGGAGGCGTCCTGTCAATTCTCATTAGACATCCTTCCTATGTAGCAGATGTAGCATATTAGTGTCATTGCATTCATTACATTTATCTGAGAAGTAATGCTCTGAAAACGTCATGCTCATTCAAAAGATATTCTAGCTATGTTTGGAATGGAAGGCATGTGTGCTGCTTACTGCAGCATGTAGCAAAAATAACATTTGGCTGCATTGTCCATTAATGGCAAAATATTTCATGTTCAATTAAACATGTTCAATTAAAGTGTCTTCCATTCATTGGATATATGGATATTTGGATCCAAATGAACAATGTGAACTGTAATAAAGTTATAATTAAAAATATTAAAATATTGACATTATCTTATGGGAGTCTATTAAAAAAAAAGAGAGAAAAAAAGATTTAACTAGGCAGAGGGAGAGATTTACCTCTAACAATGAATTACACACACACACATATAAAAAAAAAAAAAATATATATATATATATATATATGTTTTAAAAAAATGCAATTGATTGTTCTGGTGCCTCCATGTCCTGCACTTTAACTTCCACTCTCCGCACAAACTATTGGATACAGCGCACATTTATCTAGGTTTAACATTTAAACATTGTTATATGCTTGAACTTAGGGCTGGGCGATATGGCCAAAAAAATTATCACGATAATTTTTTTCATATCAGTCGATATCGATAATTATCACGATAAATGTCAAATCTTTATTTCTTTCAAGTTTAAAGCCAGAATTTTGCTCCAAAGTGAAAGTTGTAGAAACCAGACCATTAATTTTCCTTAAAATAAATTCTTATTTATTATTCTTATCTTAAAACAACTAATTTCTTAGTTGCTGCATGTTCTAATGAGTGATATTGTTTCAAATCAAGAAACAGGTTCGGGTTGCCTCATAATATTAATAATATCACTTTTTTTGTCTCTTAGAAATGCACATTTGATAGTAGCTTGAGTAAGATGCAGAGGTAGAGTTTTGTTCATTATCAAAATCAGTAACATCTGTAAAAATTGTAGCAACCTCAGTTTCATACGGTTAAATTTATGCTGACCAAGTTTTTTTTTTTTTTTTTTTTTTTTTTTTTTAAATTAAGCATTGGTCTCCTATTGTAGCATACATTTAAATCATGATAAACAGTTAAAACCACACATATAACACCTCAATACCATGGTAAAAACAGTAGTCTACAAACATTCCGTATAAATGCACACATGCTATAGCTTAAATTACTCCTGTAATAAAATTCCCACATTTCTGCCACAATACCATGGTGCAGTGAGTGTTACTACAGTAAATCCATGGTAAATGATGGCGATGTGTAGATTGAAAAGCCTTCTGACTCTTGTTGCACAGTGTTTCTGCTGTTTGGCTCTAAACTAGTTTAAATCGAGCTATTTATCGAGCTCTTCAAATCGTTTTATCGTGGAAAATTATATTGCGATAATTATCGTTATCGAATTATCGCCCAGCCCCACTTGAACTGTTTTAGTATATCTATAGATTTTATTTTAAGCAAGTTGTGAGGATTTAAGAAGGCTAAATTGATCAAACATAAGCTATGATCAGCCTGCCGGTCTGCCACTGGCCGCTTGGTTGTTACTTTAAGAAAGAAAAAACTTATTTAATGAACAAAAAATGCTCCGAACATTTTTCTAAATGAACTTAATAAAAAAAAACCCGAAACAAACCTGAACTAATTTAATAGCTGAAACAGGAGCCATTTTGGGAGAAGGGGAGGAAAAAAAAAAAAGACGGGCTCGGGCCGGTAATTCTGATAAGCTGTCGGACACAGGCCGGGCTAGGGCCTAAATTTGAGGCCCGTGCAGGGCTCTACACCACACACAAATGTGCCGGCGCATGCTCTATTAGGCTATATTAAAGCGCTGTATCATACTCAAACCCAAATCCAACTACGAATATGCAATGTCGTTGATATGTCGTCAGTTAAGTCATGAAATTACAAAAGAAGGCCATTAAAGCTGCCTTAAAACTGTGCATACAAGTATTTATTATTTATGATGAGTCACATTCAAAGAAGTGTCAGATCCGCATCAAGTTCAGCAGTGGCAGTTTTTAAAGTAGCAGCCAAAATAAGCAAATAACCAGCTGCTGTGATGTCTGTTAACCAAAGAACAAAATTAAAAAGAGGAAATCAATAACTTCTGTAGTTTTACTTTATCTTTATTTAATTTAGAATTGAGTGTTTGATAACTTTATTAAATTAGGCTATATGTTCTTGCTGAAGGGCACAGGTAGCTATTTGACATTTATTATAATGGGGTTTTGTGAAGATTGTTTTAAGTTCACTTAAATTAGAAGTTATTTTTTAAAATCTAATAAATGTTAAATTGATAACTCAATTATACTGCATGTTGAATGGCTATAGTCAATGGTTAAATATTAGGGAAAAAATTCACAGAGACATCAGTTGGTATCAATGATACTTGCCTTCAGTCATAAAAAAAGATGGCATTAAACAAATGTTAAAAATATACTTTATGTTGTTTCTACATTAATTTGAAGATTGAATGTGAAATTATTGCAATATAAAAGTATAATTTAAAAACTTATGTTAGGTGGGATAAATCGCAATTCATTTAAAAAAAATGTGCGATTTAATTAGTTAATTGTTTTTAATCGATTGACAGCACTAAAATATATATATGTATATGTATATGTATATGTATATGTATATGTATATGTATATGTATATGTATATATATATATATATATATATATATATATATATATATATATATATATATGTATCATATATGTATGAACAAATTAATTTGTTTGTAGTTGGCATGAAATGAATGAAAATTGATTCATGAAAAGTGGTGTATGCTGAACATCTCCAATCATTTTGTTTGCATTAATCATGCATTTTTCTTACAATCGACTGCAAGCTTAATAACATCCAATCAATCAATAACTGATAAAACTAGGGCTGCCACTAACGACTATTTTTATTTCGATTAATCTATTGACTAATTTATCGATTAATCTAACGGATTAATTTCCCACAAAAAAATCAACAATTTTACTTAAGAATATTTTATTAAACCAAATGAAATCCAAATTTCTATGAAATCCTTTTTTTAAAGCAAAAGTAAAGTGCAACACAGAGTGCAAGAAGCAAGTGTCCATCTCATCTCTCAGTCCAAATCACTGAAATCAGTTCAGTATTATAGTGCAAGAATGACAACATATCCACGTGTTCTAGTCTAATAATACAATTATAATCAGTATTTTAAATAAAGGAGTATTTACCAGAAATATTAATTACTAGAATTTATTTAGGTGAAAAAATGTAAATGTGCAGTATTTCTGGAGAAAAAAAGAAAAAAAAAACTTTTTTTTATATAAAATCAATTAATTGGAGATGCTTTTGATTATAAAAATTTAATGGAACCATTAAAATGGAATCCAGAAAATAATGGAAAACAGAATTTGGTACAGATAAAACTGTAAAACTCAATTAATTAGACAGGCTTTTTGATTAATAAAATTGAATTTAACCATTAAAACATTATAGAAAAATTAAAATGGAAAAAAATGAATTTAGAAATAAAACGGATTTCATAGGGCCCTATAATTATAATACATTTTTTGAACAATAGCAGTAAACAATAGCTTTTAAAATGACTTAAAATACATAATAGCAATGATGCAATAATAATTAGTTCAAATGAAGTATCAAAAGCAAGAAATCATATGGTTTTATTTAGGGGTGGGAATCTTTGGTCACCTCACGATCCGATCCGATTCCAATTCTGGGAGTCACGATCCGATTCCAGAACGATTCTTGATCTACTTTTTTTCCCCTTTATTAATTAATTAGTTTACCGACTTGAGAATCTTAAAATCCTTACATTTACATATACAATAAGTACATATACATAAACAATAAGGAATTAAGTACTTCTTAAAATAATTACAAATTGAATGGTTAATTATTACAATACATTTGAACTACAAAATATTAATTTAATTAGAATCAAGACACTAAAATTTAATAATAACCTACTTCTGTTAACATCTGTGAAAGGTTACTGAACTAAGGCCAGTTGCAAGAACATAGTCACTAACTTAAGACTGTCTTAAGAACTAGTTTGACCAACTAGCAGCTAACCGAGTGTATCAATGTTGTGGTAAGGGACAACATGTTGCAACTGTCCCTACACTTGACAGCTGTGATAAAACTTGGTATAATAGCTTGACTCAAAATCTTTGACACATGCTACCCATTAGAAGCTAAGAAAACACAGATATAAATCATGTTTTTACAATGCTTCACGCAAACAACTTAGACAGTATGACAAAAAAATTGGATTATTAAAAAATTACTTTTTTACCATGAAAATTATTTTTTGTAAAAGGAATGGTCACATGTGCCTGATTTCATCCAGGAAGGATGGGGGGCTGATTCAGCATGTGCAGTATGAATATCATCACTGTAGCTCATTCCTGATTGAAGAAATAAACCATGTTGCAACCGTCCCCACTCTCCCCTACTGTTGTTTTTTACTATGACATCATAGACAGCGGGAGATCTATTAAGCTGCCATCACGGACAGATCTCTTTTGAAATATAAGAAGTAATGTGGTTTGTCCTGTCCGTTTAATACCTTAAGACATAACTGGCTGTTTACATTCATTTTGTGTCATAAAACCATTTTGAGATGCAAGTACATTAAACCACTTACACAGAGTCGCGCACAGCCACATGTGCGAGCAGTCTACACAAACAAAGCGCGCGTCAGCATTTGAAATTGAAAGCAGTCTTCTGTTAGTGAGTTTCATATTTTAAATATATAAGTCCACTGCATTCCAAACCACATAAATGAAAACTTCGTAGAGCATTTGTAAGGAAAATACAGACGGGCGAGACCGCACACTTCACGTGTAACATCAAACAAAGCGTGCGTCTCTCACAGCGCAATAGAGCGCATCCTGTGCAATGAAGCCCGCGAATGTCCTTGTAATTCACTTCAACCTTTCTGAACTTTATAAAAGATTATTTTACAGAAGGTTCGAGTGGTGTATGTGTGTGAGGAGTTGGAAGCAAGCAGAATACAGGTGTTTCTAAAGCAAACTTGGCGTCATCGCACATCTGATTAAAAACTAAGCTCACAATCGATTCTGAAATTCTCAGAATCGTTGGAGAGAGAATCGCGATGGATCGATTTTTTTTTTCTCCCACCCCTAGTTTTATTGAACAAAACTGTTAAAATACATAATGTATTATAAACAATAGAGCTAATGTAGATTATGCATAACAACAAAGGCCTGCAGGGGGCGCCGACGGCCTGATGATTATTTTTAAACATTACTGCAAGATCTAATCCTTGTTTAATATTGACCAAGCACCATTTAATTCAAATGTCCACTTAATCTTTAATATTTGGTCATTTCTTTAGGACAGAAATGCTATAGCCACTGTAATTAAATGAATATGTGGACATCAAAACGTGTAAACTCAGAGTGAAGGTTTGAGCTTTTATTTTGAAATGGCGATGTATTCTCCTGTGTTCGCGTAGATTTATAAATGATTTACCTTACAAATCTGATGAAATGGCGCACATTGCATTCCCAGATGGACGTTATAATAAACCCAAACTCACAACAGCATGCAGAGATGGAGTTTGAGACGCTCCACACATGTAAATGATAGCAGTTCCACAGGACGCTGTGTGACGCACGTACTTAACCTACAGGCATGCAAATAATTAAAGCGCATATACTGTGTTACAACTGCATCGCATATAATTATTTAATTAAATCATAGCGTTTGTGAATTCACAATTATGCTTAATTATGATGTTTAAATGGGTTTAATATCATGCAGCCTTGGAAAATAGTCTAATAATGTGTTTTATGGATTCTCGTCAGTGAAATGCGCCACTTCCGGTATTTTGCGTTTAGTCGACGTGAGAAAAATGATGTCGATGATTTTTAAAAATCGACTAGTCGACTAAAATCGACGAATCGCGACAGCTCTACATAAAACCAAGCTCTACATTTTTCTTCTTTTTCCATAATTTATACACTGACTCATTGTAACTTTAAACACTCACATCATGTTGACAGATGCTTGGCTTGAAAGTGACTTCTGTGTGAGCTGTGCTTCATACATCTTTACTCTATTAACAGTGGACAGTGGACCTGTTTTGCATGGAAAATTAACTGCACCTTAATGAGCCTTCTTAATAGTGAGCATGTTTCTAAACTAGGAAACACAGTTTTCTGATTTTGTGCCTTTCTCTTCTGCTAGTCTGGTCCTGTATTTAAGCTTTTTGTCCTCTTGGTACATTAGAAAGCTGACTGCCCCACTCTGAAGTAGTCTGGCCTGTGAAGGGCTGTTGCGTAATGAATCCTCAGCTGACTTTAAAAGATACCTTTAACTCCTGCGGTGACTTACTTTTGCACTGTATTCTCACAAACTTTTTACTGAACTGTTTTTGACATGATTCCCCTTTACATAATGTCTCTAGCCCTTTTTACACCGATGTCCTGCTGGGGGGAGTTGGCTGTGATGAGCAGTGCTGGTGGGCACTGTCTGCTGAGCTTTCAAGATAATCACTGATGATTCTCAGAGTGGCAGGGCGTTCAGAAATGAGACTGAAGCTGCTGTGCTCTAGTACCAGGCTCTGCTAGACACACACACACACACACACACACACACACTCATTGCTGTGTTTTACCTCAGGGGTTGCTGCCAAAAAGGAAAACTGGGATAAAAATGAGCAGGAGTTGTAGAGATGTTTTTGAACAAGTGTGCATTAGAAGATGGCCAGATAGAAATACTGTGATCGTGAATTAATCATGAAGGTTGTGTTAAAAGCATGAGGCCACATTGGCTTGGAGAGACATTGATTTATGATAGATTGACAGAGAAGCCCTGTTAAATTTTTCCTTTAATACATTACAAAAAGCAGATGACTTGTATGCTTAGCAACATTACACACACTGTGAAATCATCCTACGTGGAATATTTCCTGCTTTGCTGCTTTTCTACAAATGCAGCACTTTTATTTTTGTGTTGATTTATGTCTTTAATACTTTCATGCTTCATTTGAAGGGTTTTCTTTATTTCCTCCCCTCTTTTTATTGTATTGTCTGGTCAGATTAGCTCAGTAAATCTGAAGGGCTGATTACAGTAGATTTTAAGCATGCAATATTATCTCAGACCTCTCAGTTAATATGGTCAGTTGGAAGTGATTCTGTTTTGAAAGAACAATGAATTATAAATTCAGAATTATGCAATCTTCTGCAAACCTTGCAGCCTCTTTAGTCTAATTGCATTGTTAGACATTTCAAAGGGTTTTTACAGTAACTTACTGGCAACACTGTTGCCAGTAAGTTAGTGTAATTAAGATTTACAGTAGCAAACTGTATTTGATTTACAGTAAATTACTGAAAATCAGAAATCAAATTCATCAGCATAATACTGTAATTCATTCATTTTAATATAGATTTCATTAGATTTGATTATTTTTATATAGAATTCATTTTATTTTTACTCTACATAGGTACTACTGGCATTCAATTAAAACAGACATAATTACAAAATATCAAATTCTTTATTTAAAGCATTGCATGTATAACACTTAAAATTACAGTCTTCCAACGCTGATACAGTGCATCTTCACCATTTCTCCTGTCTTAGGATGTTTTGCAGTGCATTATGTTGTGTCCTCTGGATTTATCCTCACAAAAATACATAGCCATCTGCAAAACCCAGGTGCTGCTCCAAAACGTGGCCACCACCTTTGCTCACCATCCACTTTGTTAGTGACAGAAATGTCTTCTCTGAAAAACAAGAAGTAGAAATCGCAGTTGCCTTTAAAACACAAATACAAAACAATGCAGTAAATATTAAATTCCATTAAAAACTATAACAAACTAATTCTAAAACTAGAAAAGGCAGCTTGCCATAAAACTTGCCATAAAACAGCAATTTTAAAAATACAGTAAGTCTCTGTATGTAGGGTCTGATGTCACAGAAAATTCCCATGATGCAAAGGGTATTACAGTTATATACTGGATGATATAAAGTAAATAACTGCAGAATTTACAGAAATGTCTAACAGTGTGAATATATATATATATTTTTTCTATGGGTGAACTGTCTTTTCACTATTTGGATTTTCAGGGCAAAGTTTACCAAAACTTTGCAATGTAAAAAATATAAATATATTCATTTCTCCAATCTCCTACGTTCATAAGCATGTGAAAGGAAGTGAATTTAACACAATCTAGTGTGACTTGTCCAGACGTAAGCTATAAAACTGAGATTACTGACATTTCCTTATCCTCTTCAGGTGGTGGGAAGCACCTGTGTGTGTGTAACAAGGACATTCACTTCACTCATCCTCCCCTGCTCTTAAAAAGAGTGTGTGCATGTGTGTGCTTTTGTAGGAAACTCTGTACAGAATATTTCCAGTCCTTTTAACTCCATCCGCTGTCTTAACAATTTCTGCTGTCCCTTTGGGAAGAGTGAATGTGTACTAGTGCTGATTACGAATTGAAGTTCAATAATGTTTGGTAAATTAATCAAATTTTCATAACATGAATAAATTGCATTTTAAATTGTATTAAAATACAAACAGTTATTTTTAATTGTAATAATTTTTCACATTATTTACTGTATTCTTGATGAAATAAATGCAGCCTTAAGCATAACAGACTTCTAAAATAATGATAAAATAATGTTATTGACCGGTTAATGGCCATTTAAAATTTTTGATTCTGTTCGGAACTATAAAATTTGATTTAGTTTCTGGTTCTGTTCCTGTCAGAATTTCTTTCGTTTTCGTTTCCGTTCCTTGAACCGGGTCAGAGCCCTGATTGAAAAACCTTGGAGCACCACGGTACATGTAATATGGTAATCATTCAACTCTTGTGTAGAATTATGATTTTATAGCATAGCCAGGCTCTTCTCAACAGATGAATGTTTTTGATGTTCTGAAAGCAGTTAGGCGCGTGACTCTCAGCTGAGAGCTGCAGTGGGAATGTTGCCCGCTGATTGTGGTGGCATCTGATCCTTTAGCCACACCAATGAATGCTGGGACTGTCTCGCAACAGGGTGTGGATCTGAGAGAGCTTTATACCCCTATTAGATTACAAATAGTTTCCACACAGGTTCCACACATTACCTTATTAATTCCAAATGGAATTCTGAAGAGGAAATGCTGAATGCAGTTTATAGATGACAGTAAAGTTTCCTTCAAATAAGATTTACATAAAATATTGCATAGATAGGCTTGTCACATAAAAGCCATTGTATATAATTCTTTAAAGGTCTTACCTCCTGTTAATGAATAGTTTACTTATGTATTCATGCTTAACTTTTCATTATGCTGTTACACAGGACTGTCTTGTAAATGAACAGTTGATGATCCAGAGAGAGAATGACAGGGCATTTGCCTGAAAGCTGAGAGATTTGAAATTCAAATCAGTCCTGTTGCTAATCTCTCTTCCCGGATATGTGCCTTACAGTCAGATCTCCTGCAGGGGCAGCACTAATCTCACTTATCCACCTATTGCACGTAATTATTGCCATATTACAAATAAGACCAGCATCTCCTAACCTCGTCTGCACAGTGGGCTCTGTCCCACTGTGCTCTGTCTGCGCTTACTCTTATTGTAGTTTTTGACTGAATGCCCTGGCAAAGAGCTCCACGCTTTTTTTTTTTTTTAAAGGATTTGTGTCTTTCCTTGTACAGAAAATGTCTTCCAGACAAGGTCTATAGAGTCTGCTGCCAGGGAAACAACACATTCAATCAGACCTGTGAATTTGGAATGTGAAGTTAACAAAACTTGACAAGAACATGTCTGGGTCATATTTTAGGCATTATTTTAGCAATTTTGTTTGGCTAAATTATTCCTTTCACCTTTAAGATTTTTTATATATATATATAAGTTGTTGAATAAAGCCGTTATTTTTGATTTCTTTGCACACACAAAGTATTCTCTTAGCTTCATAACATTAAAGTTGAACAACTGATGTCACATGGACTATTTTAATGATGTCTTTACTACCTTTCTGGGCCTTGAACATGTCAGTTGTCTTGCTGTCTATGCAGGGGTCAGAAAGCTCTTGAATTTCATTAAAAATATCTTAATTTGTGTTCCGAAGATTAAATGAGGTCCCACAGGTTTGGAATGACATGAGGGTGAGTAATTAATGACAGAATTAGGGATGCACGATATTGGATTGTTGCCGATATGCAGATATTTTTTAACTCATTTTGGCCGATAGCCGATGCCGAAACGATATATTTTCTTTTGTTTGGAAACAACACCAAGTCTCTCCTGTGTGGAAATTATAAGTAAATTATTTTTAATTTTGGTTAGTTTTCAACAATAACTTATTTGTTAGAATTAAATAAACAATAATGAAGTTCTTTTAAATATAAATAAAATATATATCAATTGCTGCATTTTTTTTTCAGAAAGATGCAGTAGTAACTAGGGATGGGTATCGTTAAGGTTTTAACGGTATTACTACTCTTATCGATACTGCTTATCGATCCGGTACTTTAACGGTATCCTTATCGGTACTTTTTGTTATACTGTGTGTATATATATATATATATATATTATAACAAATTAGGAGCTGAATTAACATTACTTTATATTCTGAAATGTAAAATAAATATTTAATTAAATTAATATAAAACATCAATTTGTAAATGCACCAGTGTGCAGGCATTTTTAGTGTTTTATATACATAAGATACAGTAAGAATATGAACAAAGAAACAAAGTAAAAACAAACTGACAAATACAATAAAACAAATATACAAATGAAATGAAATAAACAGTGCTTTAATTTTTCCATGAAGGTCTACTAGCATTACTGTTCAGGCAAGTAATAGCCTGCAAAAGAAATCTAAAAGTAATCAAATGTAAATGAACACTGCATAGTTTTCACTGTATGTACTGATAGATTAATGCTTATTAAAGCTATAACGTTATTCAGATTAAGAGCTGTGGGGGATTTTCTCTTTGCATTTTGTTCTTTGATTAACATTGAAGCGCCAGTCTGTCACTTTAAGACAATATATTGACACACATCGGATTTTCTCCAAACTGTTCTGGTCCACTTAAGACAAACTGTTTAAGTGAATACTCTCGTAGCTGGCCATTGTGACATATTTTTGTGTGTATTTGATCGTTTGGATGCGCCCGAAGCTCAAACTGTAATCTGCCTGTCCGTTTTGGAGTGCTCCGCAGGTGCGCACACACACACACACACACACACGCACGCACGCAGGCACACACACACGCACGCACGCACGCAGGCACACACACACACACACACACACACACACACACGCACGCACGCAGGCACACACACACGCACGCACGCACGCAGGCACACACACACACACACACACGCACGCACGCAGGCACACACACACACACGCACACACACACACACACACACACATTTCAGCCTGGGGAGCAGCGTCTCTTGTGCGGATTGTGCTTTCAACATTTTATTATCAAACATGTCCCGCAATTTAGCAACAGTAAAGACAGCATCTTACAACAATCACCGATTGAGCAGATTCTGGCGTTAAGTGTTGGTTAGGGAGGAACGAATGCGCGCCGCTGTGAAGGGATGGAAGCTGTGCTAGAAGAAACGCGGCTATAATCCTTAGAAGCCAAAATCGAAATCAAAAATAAATAAATAAACTTAGCTTAATATAACAGCCACAGGCATAAAGTGCATATGTTTTAATAGTTAGTTCTCTCATCATAATTAAACAAGGCTTTCATGTTGCGCGTGCTGAAGCTCCTCTGCGTGAGCGCGATCTCGCTTCTGAATTACGAATAGCAAAAATGCATCATAGACAAATGTTTGAATATTATTGCATATAAAAACAGCTGGCAACTCTGGTGAGAGAGAATTTGCAAGATAATGTGTATATATATATAGCAACAATAAATGTATGTGTGTTTTCATAATTTCTCCAGTACCGACAGCAGAACCGATAACGTCAGAGCTTATCGATACTCCGGTCTTTCATAATTTAGCCCCGAGACCGATTAAATACCGAGTTTCGGTACCCATCCCTAGTAGTAACCTTAACATTTGTAGATGGTTTAAAGCAAAAGAGTTGTAAAAATTCTGAAAATCTTTTAGAGCTCATAATTTGTTTAAAAAATATAACATTTTACACATTAATCATATAAATCAGTATATATAATTTTTTTAATTTACAAGTGTCATGTTTGTGATTTTTATTTTAGTCATGTAAGCTATAGCTTCTGACCTTTTAAATCAAAACATATTCATCATTTTATGACATAAATTATTGCTTAATTTAATCAGAAACGCATTCTAAATGTTATTTGTGTTTTTTACTTTCATTTTATTAGAATTAGGCCAAGAAGCGCCTCCTACGGAATTACAACTCCTTACCGAATGGGCATTAGGACCCAGGGGAGGCTGTTGCTGCACGTGCTATTACTGTTTACTCTATCATACACCGAAGGCGTCATTCTCTACGTGCATTCTCAGTTTTAATGCAGCGATCCAAAACAGTGAATCTAATCACCATTCTGGCAAAACTTTGCTTCAAGAATGAGCCACACTGCTGACGTGATCTAATCACTAGCACACCCTGAGCACAAGTGAGTTAATGTATTCCTCGTATCGTCAAGACATAGCGGCATCATTTTTCATATCGGGCCAATGCTGATATTTACATTTAAAGCCATTATCGGCCGATTCTGATATCGGTCCCATAATATCGTGCATCCTTAGACAGAATTTGTTATTTTTTGGTTGAACTAGCCTATCACTTTAAGAAAAGGAGAATGCGTGGAAAAATCTGTATTTAATCAGTCTTAACAGTACTAAGTATTTTATATTAATATTTTTATATTAATTTTAATATTTTCTCACTGATTTTTTCCCATTTTTTTCTTTTTTAATTTTAACTTTAAACATTTGAGCGGTAGTGTAAACAGTTGGGAAAGTTAATTCACTGCCTCTCTTGTGACAGGCAAACACTGTGCCGCTAGAGCACAACAGTCCATCACTGTAATCCATGTGTTATATCACAGACCCCATATAGTGCCTCTCTCTCTTCTGCGTGTGGGGCACTGCCATAGACTATGAAGGGACATGATGTGGGATGTGAGAGATTGCTTTTCTCTTTGTCAGAGCTGGGAACCAAGAGTCTCCACTTTTGTCTTCTCATCCTCATTTTTTCAGTGACTCGGATTAGTATGTCATTAGTTACTGGTAGTTGTAATCTGTTTTGGCTAGAGCTGTGTTAACAAGATTTACTCCTAACTGACGTGGCTACAATTATCAGTTTACAAGACAAAGACGCATGTGAGAGGCGGCAAAATCATTTAGGCCATTGTAGCTTTTTTCAGTCAGTGTTTATTTTCTTAATCTTGATTTTTTTTTTTTTTGGCTTATTTTGGGTTTTGGACAATACTATTTGTTGTTCCGTTTCAGTGAAGACTAATGAAATTTGGCTACAGTGTTCTAAAGTCTTGAATTGTTTTGTTTATTAGATTAGATGTTCCTTACCTTCCTAGCCTGTCCTTACAAGTGTTTCTGTTAAAATAAGAGATGGCAGACGTTTGGTGACATGAACAAAACATTGACTTTCCCATATGTCTGGACAGTATCCAGCTGTTCACTTTCAGATGTGTTTGTCAAATATACTGCCTTTGAACAAAGGTGAATGTGGATGACTATCCACAAATTTCAGGTCACTGTAAACCTGTGCCAGGCAAAATACCATTAGCCTTTAAAATGCAAACATCTTGCCAAAAGATTAGGCCATATGGATTCTAATTTGAATGTAAATATAATGAAAAGAGAGGAAGTGTGTGAAGCTTGACTACATCAAGGAAAAAGGAAGGCCAAGATCTTCGATTGTGTTCTCACGCAATGGAAAAATATGTCAGCAAAAGTGAAAATGTATACTCAGCAGAGCTGTTAGCATTGCCGTCCTGAAATGCTTCCCAGTTGTGTAATACCTGTAGCTTGGATCAAGCCAAACATTGATGATTGATGACTCTCGAAACATCAAGAAAGATTGATGACTCTCGTTCAGGTGTAAACAGCTATCATGCTCTCTCTGTCGTTTGGGTTCTTTTTTGTTAATGTGTTTTGCACGTCTGGCCCTGCCAATAGGGAGGAGGGGGTCAGTCATCCTTCTGGTGAAGGATGACCCACTCCATCTGTCTGGGGTCAGGTGGGTGTTTATGGTAATTCATTCACCCGTTGAGTTGAGGGCATCCGGAGCAATTTCAAATGCCCAGTCATGTGCCACCATGCATGAGGAGGCCAGTCTAGGTTACAGGCCTATTCATACCAAAACAACATTTTTAGCACCTACACAACTGTTCAGGAGTTGCAGTAAAGGTCAGTTATTTATTTATTTATTTATTTGTTTTTAAAAAGTTGTTAATACACTAGGATGCATTAAATCTTTTTTTTTCACTTTTTTTTTTATATATTGAAGGATTAGTCTTTTTATTTTATTTTTAACAATTGTCCTCTATTTATTTTTGTTTGGTTCCTGAGAGTATTTTTCTGTTTACCATCAAACTCTGTCTAAATAGTTTTGGTGGGAAAAATTGTGTTTTATACTCCATTTACTCACATAGAATTTAGTGTGAACAGGTTTTAACACAGTCTGGCATTAAAAGAGATTTTGGAGGGGAAAAGTTCAAAGCATTGTGGTTCAAAGCATGAAGGTGGTACTTAAGAATTACTTGCACAGACTGAAAGATTCATCAGAGTTTGGATTTAGATTTTAAAGGATTTGAATGTTTACTGTATATTATATGATGGTTGACTAAATGTGCACTTTTAATGGATGTGGAAACTTGGAAATTTTCCCAATCACCTTTCAACTCCAATCCACACTTCATCTACTGTTTTTTTTTTACTGAAAGTAATAATGAAGTGACAGGAGGTAGAAAGAGGCATTAATAAAGTAAACTAGAGGAAATTATTTTGACTAAAGTAAATCCACTGGAAGGCCGAGAGAAAGATGCCCCTCAGTCACTTTTCCTGTAGCATGTGTGTGTCTGTGACGCACTTGCTTTTGAGTGGGCTGTTAATGATATGTGATGTGCTGGAGAGGGATGTAAATGGAGGTGTCTGTCTAAAAACAGCCCTGCACACTGTATATTTGCCCTCCAGCTGAAGGAGTGGGAGTGGAGGAGTGGCCAGGGTGACAAAGCAGCGTGCAGCTAGAAGTAGAAGTGGGGCCAGAGCTGCATTCCTGAAATAACAGCAAGTTTTGGGAGGTGACGGGAAGGAGGAAGTCACTACATGGTGCTGTTCCTGCATGGGCCAGTATAAAAATATAATTTGTTTGGGAACATACACATCACCTATTTTGTTTTAATACCATCTAGGTTTAGTTATCTTGGCTGTGTTTAGCAAACTGGCTATCTAGATAGCATTTTTAGGCATGTTTCGAGTCAGCTGAGGTAGGGCTGCAACAAACGATTATTTTGATAATCGATTAATCTAACGATTATTAGAACGATTAATCGACTAATCATCGATTAGTTCACTGGCTAATCAGTAGACTTTGATTGATTATTCAGTTTTTGCAATTAGTTAGAATATTAAGTTATACATATTCTAACATAAATAAAGGTCACTTCAGCTTTAGAAAAGCACATTATGTAATTACAATTATTACACAATTATTTCGTAACACTTTACATTAAGGTTCATTAGTTAACATGACTGCACTGTATTTTATGTATAATCATTTTCTATTCGTAACGGTTTTAAATACATTTTTATATAATTTACTTGTTTTTATTGTTGTGATTTACTATATTTTTTAATTCCTTGTTTTTATTGTTGTGATTATTATTTTTAATGTCTATTTCACTTCCTTTTATGTAAAGCACTTTTGTTTTTTAATTTTTTGTGTGTATGAAATGTGCTATATAAATAAACTTGCCTTGCCTAACATGAATTAAAAATGAACAATACTTCTATAGCATTTGTTAATCTTAATGTTAATTTCAGCATTTACTAATGCATTATTAAAATCACAAGTTGTTTTTTTTACATTGATAAATGCATTGTGAACTAACATGAACAACTGTATTTTTATTAACCAACATTAACAAAGATTAATATTTAATGTATTGTTCATTCATGTTAATTAATACATTAACTAATGTTAACAAATGATACCTTATTGTAATGTTACCAATTCATTATAAAAATAGATGTATTTGGCACACAAAATGAGATGACAGACAGAGACACTCTCTCACCATTTAATTAGCTACATGAAAAAGTAACTGAATGACACATCATTCTGCTGAACATCTCCTTTTGTAAGTCATATAGATCAGAAACAAAATAAAGGTAAGTGATAAGATGCTTTGGATAAACTATTTTTATTCACAACATAATGTCTTAAAATACCTTATAGGGTTATGATAATCAAAACAGCCGAGCTAGATCAAGCTTTGATCTCTGCAAACCAAACTGTCACTTTAATGAAATTATTATTTTTTCCCACTAATAAAAATATTTTATCATTAGCTAGCTCACACTGGAGAGCTGCTTTATAACAGAAAATCAAGTTGTAAAGCGACACTGACTTTCATGTTTTTCATGTTTAATACCGTAAAGCTGCTTCAATTAAGGCTATCTATTGCATAAAGTACTATATAAATAAACATAATGTGACCGAACTTTACTGGAGTAATGTTACGTTACTGAACTGCAGAGCTCATGCAAACACACACATCGTTGTAATCAGATGCATTTTTAACTGTTGCTTTCACACTGCTGTCAGTTTTTGTTGTTTATTTCGTTACTGAGAGGAAAGCGCGCAATATATATTTACATATTCATCCAAACGCTGCTCGAGTGCTGTGTGTGTTCTTCTCTTGATCTGCATCCAGGAGGGCTGAACTAGAGGTCTTCACGGAAGACCCGAGGACCCGAGGACCCGGGACCCGACCCGGGACCCGACCGGGTTCGGGTCTATATTTTAAAAGGTCAGCCGGGTCCGGGTCGGGTCCCAATCTATTACTTCGGGTCCCGGGTCTGTTTAACATTGTGTGTAATACCCGAGTCGATCGGAGAACACCGCACCCGCGAGTGATCAGTGTCAGTCAGCATGCGTGTGTGTAACTTGCAGTTTGTAAAATTAGGATGAGAAAAGTGTGAGCGGGATATAAGGTGGAAGAAAAAAAAACACGCGTTACCTCAGCCGCCAGAAACAGAGCGCGGGCGGAGTTAATGTTAGTATACTGCAAACGGACGGTGATCATGGATTCCTTCATGAGTGATGTGGAAAAAAAGCTGAAACAAAACTGAAGAGACGCACCTGTTATTGAACACGCACGCAGTAGAGTGTAACGAACTTATAATTCTGTGCATTTTTTGCTAAAAAAAAAATGCTCCGAGTCTTTATTACAACCAGCAAAAAGTATCGTTATTGTAGTTCAAAATGGTAAACGTAACAGTCGAAGCTGACTCCAGATGAAAAAAAAAACTGCGAAGTTGCATTAGTCATCCGTGTCCATCTCAGCAAGTAGACTTTTAAACTGGAATAATGAGTGGATTAAGAAGGCTGTTTCAGTCGGCAAGAGAGAGGAACAGCCTAACATGGAGGGAAATTTATTGGCAAGGAGGATTGTATGCGTCGCAGTCAGGGAAACTAACGGTAGTTAAGGCAAAAAGGTTTTGTTTTTTTCGCAACTTGTTCATTGACTTAATAGCATTTGCTGTGCAATATGTGCCGATCGGGACGGGTACAGTCGGGTCTGTGTCTTCCCAGTCGGGTTCGGGTCCGCTTCGGGTCCGGGTAGTACATTTATGGCATTTCTCGGGTCTGCACGGGTTCGGGTCCCACTTTCAAATAAAATACGGGTCCGGGTCGGTTCCGTGCAGCATATTTACGGGTCTCTTCGGGTTCGGGTACGAATTTTTGGACCCGTGAAGACCTCTAGGCTGAACTAGAGTCTTGCGCTACAGCGCCACACTGGTCAAACCGCAGTATTGCAGGCTCTTACATTAGGTCATATGAGATCAAACGACTACTCGACAACAAAAATATTTGTCGACAATTTTTTATTGTCGACGTTGTCGATAATGTCGACTAATCGTTGCAGCCCTAAGCTGAGGTCACACAGACTCTCGTTTAGCTGACTCAAAACATGCCTCTAATGCCAAAACATGCTGTCTAGGTAGGTAGCTCACTACCCAGTCCTCTCACTACTACCTGGCCTCATTTGGAGACTTTTCAGTTACATTATTTTCTACCCTAATAATGCCTTACTGTTTCTACACATATGCACACTTTTTCTTGATAGGTTTATATAATAACTTATATTTAATATTCTCGTGAGCAACAGCTGTGTCAAAAGCTAGTCTTTAGTGTTGGCTCTACCTAGAAACAGACCTTTTGTAAGCACCTCAGACCCTGCTGATAAAATCACTCTCTCCTGATGAAGCTGTTTTATGGAGCCCATCCAATTCAGCGTCTCCCCATCACTCTGTCCCACTTTCGGCCCTCGACCTTTCCCTACTGCTCTATCAGAGCCAGTTCTGTTCTGCTCCATTGCCCCTGCTAATAAACACGCCTCGAATGGACCTCAAATTTAGCAGTCTGCATGGAGTCTATGGACCGAATTGGATAGTAGTGCTTTATGATATGATTGCTTTTTAAGAAGCAGAATATATTTGGTTTAAGTCTCAGTCTCAGTTTCTAATTTTTTTTGGGAAATTATGTGAATGGTCTAGGGTCAGAAAATTTGGGGATATCTAATATAGTGCTGGGCGGTATGACCAAAAATGTATATCACAATATTTTTCTAAATTATACCGGTTTCACGGTATATGACGGTATTTTTTTTTTTCATGCATGACCGGGTGTTAACCACATTTTCTACTGATTGAGAGAGGAAATACTGCAGTAGATTAACTTAGAATGCCCTATTTTACTGTCATGAACAAATATTGTAGAAAAATTCCACACTAAATAGTGACTAAACATGACCCATTAATACATATTACCTAGGAGTCACTCATTTATAATCGCGACATCATCTGATAAAATCAACATGCATCTAACGTTACACTAAAGAGTGGCTATGCGATGGTTTTGGCTATATTACTTTTTGTCTCATGCAGCGCACTGCCTGCGTCTGAGTAACAAACAAAAAAAATAAGAAAATAAAGTGCTTAATGTTAACAGACGAACTATGCTCATATTTATAATTCCAAACAGTCAGTAAGCGGCAGGTGCTTGGAAACACTCTTTTGTACTCATTTACTGACGAGTTTGCTGCGGTACGGCCAGCTGAATTCACTGCTCCTCTGCCGCTCGCTGCACAGAACAGACGCCGAGAGAAGCGACACTGCGCCGGGAGAGTCAGACCTCGCACTCGCGGGGTAGAACTGGAGACATCTTCCAACTGAACCATAGCTAAGGTTTATCCAAAAAAGTCGCTAGGTTTGTCAGTTTGTATATTCTATGGAAAAAAGCTGCTAAAAGGGTCTGAAAGTTGCTAAATCTAGTGCTAAAGTCACGCTTGTGTGTGTGAGACGCAGGAGCTGATGGCAGCGGGCGGTGGATATTGTCAGGGCTCGCAAAATTTCAAAATCCCTGGTAGCCCTTCGGGCAGGTACTCTTCAGATTTTAGTAGCCCAAAATTAGTTTAACTAGCTCAAATAAAAAAAAAAGCCCATAAATGTCAATCAAAAACATTTTCAATACACAAATATCAAGGAAAGAGTTTTATTTTACTATTTACAGGCAGTGTTCCCTCTATTGTTTTTTTTTTTCTTGCTGAGCAAAACTTTTCTCTATTGGGCGGACATTTCAGGCACCTGAGCAAAAACATTCTTTATACCAGATCTGTACAGCGCGCACACAAAAAATTTGAAACTTAACTTTAATGTGCTATTTATATTTGATTTGACCCTTGATGTAACTAAATGATGCACATTTTGGTGCACATCATTCTCTTTCTATGAAACCTGTAAACCGCATTCAGTGGTTCTATCTCTATAGCGACATCAACTCTATAGCGATTTGCCTGAGTATTGCGATTCTTTCGCTTTTACTGGCTTCCAATCAAATGACTTTCCCAACTAATTTTTGCGTGCGAGCGGCACATTATTTATTCTGCGTGGCCGCGGTTGTAGAAGTGTGCGGCTGCGCGCACGCAGCTTAGAGGGAACATTGCGTGGGAGCCCTGTATTTAAGGTAGCCCGTCGGGCAGGGCGCTGATACATTTTGGTAGCCCGACTGGAAAACACAATAGCCCCGGGACGTCGGGCTAGCGATTTGATTCAATGATTCACTCATACCTCACTTGTTTCATTAATGGATGAATCAGTGTTTTTGAACGAATCTCGAATGACTGATTCAATAATAAATACATTTTTTAACAGTCACTTGTCGCCACCTAGTGGCGAAATGATGCAATCGACACAAACGTTATTGGAAGTGCCAGTTGCTTTCAAAAGATGAGTGGCTCTATTTTGATCGCTACCATAGACATCAATGTTTGTAGCCGAACTATAAACTTTTATCCCGGTATTTCTATGAATGACTAAGACAGACATAATACTGTGTATTTGAAAAGACTGTTTGTGAAGCTTTTTCTTACCTAAACATGTTAACTGTCTGCTCTCTGGATCAGCAGCAGCGCGAATGCAGATTTGAATGTTCCGGTATGATTTTTTTCAAAGTTTTAATAGACACGGGCGAATCGTTGACATTCAGAAATTAGATGGTGTGGGTATTTGAATCGAGATCGCGATCTTTTAACGATTAATCGTGCAGCTCTAGTGCCGCTTAATATTTTTGTGGAAACCGCGGTACATTTTTCCATGATTCTTTGATGAATAAAAAGTTAATTATTATTATTAGTTTATAATTATTCATTTTTTATTTTATTGTAATTATCCGTTTTGTTATTGATGCCATCCTCTTCACAGCAAACACATCACAGGCAGCCCATCTCAGGTCTTTCCAAGTCTACAGTCTATTTTTATAAAAAGGTTTTGAAATATTTAGTCTGTAGACGCATCTGTCCTGACTGTTGGCTAAGTGTACGAGTCTTAAATGAAGATATGCCTACTTGTTCTGTAGTGTGACAGTTTTTTTTTTTTTTTTTGGAGTTCTCTCTATGAATCAGAAAATTTGGTATCGTTATATTTTTTGCAATGAAAACTGTTCTTGTAAATCAAGAAATGTCCTTGTCTTTCAGATAAATGATTATATGTTCCACCTCTGGGATGTGTGTTTGATGAATTGCATGTGTCTGCATATGTATTTTCAAGTTTTGACGTGTTGGATGTGGGTAGTGGGCTGACTGCATACCTGAGAGAGCCGCCCAAAACATCTGCTCCTGCTTTTGGCACACCTGGATAGGCTGCTGTCCTACAGCATGATAGGTTACACTTATCTACACACACTTTCTGTGTAGCTCCCAGTTAGTTCACAAGGAAATGAAAAGAGAAAGTACAGACGTTGCTTTGAGCGGTTTGCCACTCCTTCTAACACACACATTTATCGACAGCCACACCTATAGTTGAGACTGTAGACAGTTATTTTATTGTGTTTGTTATTACACAGAGAGATGTGGATAATGCAGACCTGCCAACCTGTACGCATTTTGCGTAGCGGGCACGCATTTTGACCTCGAAGTACGCAGGTACGATTTGTCACTTTAAACTACGCAAAAACCTGGTGACGCCTTTGTGCACGCACAGTAGCCTACTTAAATCAAGCAACAGCAATGAAAGAGGACTTCGACCAATCAGAGCGCTGGGTTCAATCCCCATCTAGCAAGTGGGATGATTGACAAATGCGTAGACCTATCATTAAAAAGAGACTGCAAATAGACAGCAAAACAAAATCCCGCTCGATCTCGCGCCTTTTTACTCCCGCCGTCTGATTTCTTAAAAGAGGACAGTACACACGGTACTTACAACTAAGGTAAACGGGTTGGGGTGGATGTGGAAAGTTAAAATATTGAGTTGAGTTGACTTAATCCTCTGGAGTGACGTGATCGTATTGATATTCTAGACGAACTGTGAATAGAATAAAAGCACACATTCATATTCAGCCAGATCTGCTGCGGTTTATTTGTTCATATAGCTGCACTCACTGAACAGCGTCCTAATATTAGGGCGTTTAGTCCAAAAAAAGTGTGCGTACTTGGATAAATACTGATATATTTGCACTAGAACTTCGCCCGTGTCTAATAAACCTTTACAAAAGTCTTACCGGAACATTCATATCTGCTCGCGCAGCTGCTGACAGAGCAGACAGTTAACATGTTTGGGTAACAGCTTCACAAACAGTCTTTTCAACTATACAGTATTATTTCTGTATTACAGTCATTCATATTATCACAGAAATACTGGGATCAAAGTTAATAGTTCAGATATTAACACTGATGTTTATGGTAGCGATCAAGATAGACCTTTTGAAAATTAACTGGTGCTTCAAATAACGTTTGTGTCGATTGCATTGTTTCGCCGCTAGGTGGCGACAAGTGACTTAATTTTTTTAAATATTTTTTTTATTTGTGATTGAATCAAGAGATTCGTTCAAAAACACTGATTCATCCAGTAAAGAAACAAGTATTTATGAGTGAGACATTAAATCATTCATTCAAACCACTTTTTCATAATTTTAATATTAACTAAATATATTATAAATATATATTAATTTAAATGTTTAATAATTCGTTCAAATTAAACACTTTTAAATAGACTGCAGCAATAATATTTTGTCACACATTATTTTGTTTCGTGGGAGAAATGTGATCTCTGTTTGAGACAAAAAAAAAATGTAATTCTCAATTTATCCAGAATCGGGCAGCTGTAGTATGTGACTGAGTGCAGACCTTTAGGAAATATTTAACATAAATAACGTTATCCTAACACTACATATGATATGTGCAACCCCCCCCCCCCCCGTTGCTATCACACAAGTGGCACTCAAAAAAAATTTCCAAGGTTGGCAGGTCTGATAATGGAGTATAATGACAGTCTTTATTGCATTAACATAGATTAATGAAGTTTAATTTTATATTGACTTGTGCTGACATGACCGTTAGAAAGATAGATGGGGAGGGATAAGCAAAGCCCCTCGCTGATCTTTGACCTCTCACACATTGATGCTGGAGATCTGCGTGTGTGGGTTTCCCAGGGGCCCCTGTGCTTGTATGGAGATGTACAAATAGTGGCTACATGGCTATTTAATGACCATCCGCTGATGCTCAAGTCTTTAATTTAATCTGCCCCTCCTTTCCGTGTCTCTCTAATGGAGTGTTCTCAGATTTATTCTCCATTTCCCCCACACCTTATCAAGTTATGTCCATGCGTCTGCTCATTTGATGATGTTTTACCACAGAGCATTCTCTTCAGTTTGCAGTGTTTTCCACTTAAGGCTTATATTTGGATCATCTCCCATTCTTTATTTGCATCTTTGAACATTTTTTAATTGCAGTGCTGCTGCCTGCACTTGCCCTAATTAAAATGATAACCTGTAACTTGGAGTTGCCAAAAAGTTATTCTGCCATTCGTCAGTTGTGTGCCAATTTTCCTTTACTAGGAATCATTATGTTGACAATAGATTAAAATGGGGGGGTAGGCCAACATTGATTATTAATGAATGTGATGTAAGGAATGAAATCTGTTCATTATTCCACAGGGATGCGAGTGGTGTCCCTTAACATGTTAAGCTACCAGATGGTTACTTGCCGTTTATTTGCTGTGCTCTAGAACGTAATATGATTTCATAAGCAGACTTTGATTTTGATTTCCTATAAAGTTGGTTCACTCCAGACCATTGCCAACTTAACCCAAAATTACAAATTGTGGCAACAGGTTTTACAAGGCACCGCTTACATTTACTAAATATGCCTAGCTGGATATTATTTCCCCTGCCTGTGTGGTTCCAGAGTTATTATTTCTTGATGAAAGATTTTGAAAACTCCTTTTTTTTTATATTTTTTTTTCAATTTAAAACAATAATACGCACTGTGAAGTGATTATGCAACATAACACCAGAGGCATTTATTAGGAAAGTAAAATGGGTTAAGTTTGATTTGTTTTTAAATGCTTGAAAATGTTATCTCTTCATCTGTACTAGTCAAGCAGGCTAATAGTGGTTTGTTTTGGGAATTGTGGCTGATTGGGCTGTTTTGCTGCCAAATTGTGTGGGCTATAGAGTGCAACAGTCAGATTCCAGAAGTCAAATCTCATTCATTTTCTCCATAGGGGAATTGATTTTTAAAGAAAACATATTAAAATTAAAGACAGACCTGCTTTGAGTGCTGAGGTTATTAATCAATGTATGCTTTTGTTGAAGCCATCAGTCTGCAATATTTCAACTTATTGTTAAAATAATTGTTAATGGCACAATTCCTAGTTGAAAACTACATTACCCATGATTCTGCAAAGAAATCTCCAACAATCAGTGAACTGAAACAAGCTAATCTTGGCAAAATAACTTTTAAAGGTGGGGTAAGCAATTTCATGTTGACATTTGAATTCACCAAAACAAACACGCCCCTACCCCAATAAGGTCTCGCCCCTATTTTGATAGCTCCGCTTAGGGATGCACGATTATGACAAAAATCATAATTGTCGATTATTCCCTTGAGATTGTAATTGCGATTATTAATAACAATTATTTTGAACAGATTTTTGCCATTGTTTGAAGCTGCCTGCCATATTTTTATTTAAAATATGTATTTAAAAAAAGGCTGAAAACTCTTCCTGAACTTTTATTGCTTTTCTATAGCATTGAGCCTCAAATGTCAACTATACATTGGTTTGGTTTCTTCTTTAAACAAAAAAAAGGTAAAATTATGCATGGTATAATAATGTTATACTAAAACTAAAAGAAAAAAAAAGAAAAAATGGTTTACTAAAGCTATATATTTCATTTACAATTAAACAGACGAAATTTCAAATTACAGTAACATTTTTCAGTACAATTTATATTATCAGGGCTACAGACTAACATTGGAGAGCAGTGGCACCAGCACCTGATTTGGTAGCACTGAACATGTAATATTACACGTTTTGTTTCTTAGAATGTACATTAGAACATCCGAAAACCAGTCATTATCTGGTGTGACCACCATTTGCCTCACGCAGTGCAACACATCTCCTTCGCATAGAGTTGATCAGGTTGTTGATTGTGGCCTGTGGAATGTTGGTCCACTCCTCTTCAATGGCTGTGCGAAGTTGTTGGATATTGGCAGGAACTAGAACACGCTGTCGTATACGCCGATCCAGAGCATCCCAAACATGCTCAATGGGTGAAATGTCCTGTGAGTATGCTGGCCATGCAAGAACTGGTATGTTTTCAGCTTCCAGGAATTGTGTACAGATCCTTTCAACATGGGGCTGTGCATTATCATGCTGCAACATGAGGTGATGGTTGTGGATGAATGGCACAACAATGGGCCTCAGGATCTCGTCACGGTATCTCTGTGCATTCAAAATGCCATCAATAAAATGCACCTGTGTTCGTTGTCCATAACATACGCCTGCCCATACCATAACCCTACTACCACCATGGGCCACTCGACTCACCCACACGATGCCATACACGCTGTCTGCCATCTGCCCTGTACAGTGAAAACCGTGATTCATCCGTGAAGAGAATACCTCTCCAAAGTGCCAGACACCATCGAATGTGAGCATCTGCCCACTCAAGTCGGTTACGACGACGAACTGCAGTCAGGTCGAGACCCCGATGAGGACGACGAGCATGCAGATGAGCTTCCCTGAGACTGTTTCTGACAGTTTGTGCAGAAATTCTTTGGTTATGCAAACCGATTGTTGCAGCAGCTGTCCGGGTGGCTGGTCTCAGACGATCTTGAAGGTGAAGATGCTGGATGTGGAGGTCCTGGGCTGGTGTGGTTACACGTGGTCTGCGGTTGTGAGGTCGGTTGTATGTACTGCCAAATTCTCTGAAACTCCTTTGGAGACGGCTAGAGAAATGAACATTCAATTCACGGCAACAGCTCTGGTGGACGCCCCCTTAAAACTTGCGACATCTGTGGCATTGTGCTGTGTGATAAAACTGCACATTTAAGAGTGGCCTTTTATTGTGGCCAGCCTAAGGCACACCTGTGCAATAATCATGCTGTCTAATCAGCATCTTGATATGCCACACCAGTGAGGTGGATGGATTATCTCAGCAAAGGAGAAGTGCTCACTAACACAGATTTGGACAGATTTGTGAACAATATTTGAGAGAAATAGGCCTTTTGTGTACATAGAAAAAGTCTTAGATCTTTGAGTTCAGCTCATGAAAAATGGGGACAAAAACAAAAGTGTTGCGTTTATAATTTTGGTCAGTGTAGTATATCAATAATATAATAATACTTAATACGAATATCCTACTTTTCTGCCACTGTACCATTGTTACCGTTAGTGTTACTACAGTAAAAAAATGTCCGTCATGTGACTGATGAGCGCTCTCTCCTCTGCATCACGAGTAGACATGCCCCTTACTGCTGATTGGCTACAAGTTTGTTTTGGTACTCAGCCTGACTCGTTTTCTAAAGCGTTTTTGAAAAAATGCATACCCCACCTTTAAGCACCCATCCACTCTCAGTGTGAAGTGACATAAATATTTGTGTGTGTGTAAAATATCACCCTCAAGTTGTTCCAAACATGTATTAGTGTTTTTTATTCCATTTATGAAGATTTCTTGCAGAATATGAGTAACCAAACAGTTGATGGTTCCCTTTGACTAACATAGTATTTTTTCTATATTGTGGAAGTCAATGGGGACCATCAACTGTTCTTTAAATCAATCACTTAATTTTTTTTTCTCCATTGTTTTTAATTGCATTGTTGTTTGCAATGCTTCACAGGATTGTAGTTCTTTCCATCATTGTTGTAGTTTCCCTCATGGCATAGTTTTAGATTCTTACTACTTTCCCTCCATGTTAAGATGAGCTGGATCTATGTGGCCTGTCCTGCCTGTGCTAAATGTCTGATTGAGAGTCTGGGGTCTTGATGCAGTTACTCACAGTGGTGGAAGAGTAGACTAGTTCCACATCATTACAGCACTGCATTCACCTTAAACTGCCCTTAAATCAATACAGAGAGGGAGGGAAGGAAGGAACAAAGACAGTAAAGAGAAGAGGAGGGAGGAGAAGGGAAAGGGTAGCAGTGTTTGTCAGGGGCCAATGAATGAAGTCTTTCTCAGGATGGAGAGCTAAGAAGTCTTTTTATTTCTCTCTCTTGTTCTTGTACCTTCATTCTCACCAGGCCCTCTGCTGGTCTACACTGATCTCTCACTCATCTGCTGCATGCTTTTTTTAACCATTTCCTTTTTGAAAATTTGCTGTTCTGGATTATGTAATGACTCATACAATGCTTTTTTGTTTATGTATAACTGTATGAAAACAAAACAGACACCGCTGTTCAATAAGCGGAGAAAGAGTTATTGTAATTGTATATATTTTGTAATAATAATGTATCAGTGGATTGTGTGGGCATGTACATGTCAGTAATGTGAGGCACTGACAGTAAACCAAAGCAAGGAATGTTGTAATGTAAGAGGTGTGTCCTAATGGGAAAACATGATTACAATTTACTGGAAAGGAAGATAAAAAGGAGAATGTGAGAGAAAATGGCAAAAAAATATCACAGAAAATGTAGTAGGTGCTTGCCGATTTGCTACTGTGTTGTTAGGGCATTGCTATATGTGGCTGGGTGGTTGCTAGGTGGTTGCTTACAGGATAAAAGAGTCCATCCCCAAGTTTAATATATAATGGTTCATAATTATTTTTCATCAAGTGACAATCGTGAGTCTGATCACTTGAAAATGTAACAACACATCTTTCCTTAACAAGCCATTCCATCTTCCATTCCATTCCATCAGGCAACATTATTATTGTTAACTAAAACTATTAAAAAAAAATTCATTAATTAAAGTAAAGCTGAAATAAAATATAAATATTAGATGAAAAACTTTTTTTTTAACTTATGAGCTAATAGTAATACTTGCCTTAGCAGGTGCCACTGAAAAAGTAATTATTCTCTTTTCTATTTCATTCTATTCAGTTTTATTTAAAGGAGTCATATGACGTTGCTAAAAAGAACATTATTTTGTGTATTTGTTGTAATGCAATGTGCTTATGTGGTTTAAGGTTCAAAAAACACATTATTTTCCACATACTGTACATTATTGTTGCTCCTCTATGCTCCGCCTTTCTGAAACGCGATTTTTACAAAGCTCATCATTCTGAGAAGCGAGGTGTGCTCTGATTGGCCAGCTATCCAGTGCGTTGTGATTGGCCGAATACCTCAAGCGTGTGACAGAAATGTTATGCCCCTTACCATATTGTGATGCCGTTGCCGTGTCCAGGTGCGACGACACAAAAACAATAAAACCCATTATAAACGAGGCATTTGTTGCATCCTGTGGGGAAATAATTACTGATTATAATGACTTATACTGTCTTTTTACACGTCACATCGTGCTGCGTAAACAATACCATGTCTGCATTTGTGATCGGAGAAACGACAAACAACAAGAGCTACAGCTCAACTCGTGTTTGAATAGTCAGTAGCAAATTCTTTAAATATGAAAGCATACTTGCAGGCTGTGAGTCAGAAGCGCCATGCTGTCCTTGCAAAGTTGGAATTGCCCCACTTTATAGAAACAGCCTTTGAGCAAGCCTGCATTGTAGGCTAACGTTACTCTTCCAGGTTCAGGAAATAGTCCTCCGTAAAATGCGCTGCACACACTAATATTTGGGTTGAACTGTTCTGGAACAGTGTTGTAAATACAACTTAACCACTGATTTCTAGTTGTGTCCTCTTTTGGAAGTCCAAACAAAGTAGTTTCGCTTTCACAATGAAACAAACAGCGTCTCCAGGACATGGCGCCGGCGGCAGCAACAATACTACAGTGAGAATAATAATCACACCCTCTTTCTTTGCGTATACATTTGGGTGGTGTTATGCAAATCTTCCCACACAGTGACGTAGACGTGGGGGCGTGTTTAAATGAGGCGTTTTAGGAGGGCGTGGACGAGTCTTAACTTTTATAAAGAATATCTCTTTGGGCTTGAGACTTTAGTCTTTGCAACTTTAGGGATCTTATCTATGCACAAACAGCTTGTAACACTCCAAAGAGAAAGGAAAACTTGAAATCGCATCATGACCCCTTTTAAAAAATAAAAAAAAATCAATGGCCACTATACACCATACACTCCATGGTGCTGTTATAATGCTGACCCAGTTCAGTTACTAATGTTGAAACTTAATTGAGTTTTTAAACAATGGCAGAGAAGTGCAAGTCCGTTAAAAATGCCTGTGAACTAAGAACCGTTTCAGTCTGTCTATTTGCGCTGCACCTGCTGGTTTTAAATGTTTATTTTAAACCACTTTTAGTAGGATCTTTCTCTATTATGAGTGAGAGCTATAGACACTGAGCCTTTACTCTGAGAGGTAGGTGATCGATGGCCCCCGTGACAAGCACATCTTCATAACAATGTTTATGTAAGAGTCTTTTTGTGTGTAATTGCTTTAACCCTTTCTGGCTTCGGTAGGGAGTACAGAAAAACAGACAAGTGCAATTAAAAGTGGATCCTAGGCTTAAATGAAAGAGTGGATGTGAAGTGCATGTGTGGAGAGATTTAATAACTTAGTATTTTCTTTCAGCTGTCACCCTGCCCATCTCTTCTAGACACAGTTGTCTCATAAAACGCATGTCAGCATTTTAAGGGTGCCTTTGGATCGACTGTTTCGTATTGGTTTTCTTCATCAGGGTGTGGTTTCTCCTAGTATGGTGTGGTTGCACAGAAGAATGACAGCTGCTGAAGAGAGGAGAACAGGAGATGGAAGGATGGATGGAGAAAAGGGAATTCAAAGGATGTCAGTCATTAAAAAAATCTGCTGAGATGGCTTCATGCAGTTTGGAGTGTTGAGTGGAGATGAGGTCATGCGTGTCATCCAATTGGAGATTGATTTTTGAGGTTGCATTTGTGAGGTCGATGTGATCTGCTGCCCCACTGTTAATCAAACCTTCATTCTAGCGCATAGGGATGTAACGGTATGAAAATTTCTTATCACGATTATAGTGACCAAAATTATCACGGTTATCAGTATTATCATGGTATTGTTAAAATGTGCTGGAGATGTTCAAAAAGTACAGAGACATAAATCACTTCAAGTTTTATAATTAAAAATCAACAAACATCAAATAAGTGGCCTTATCAGTGGCGCACGAGATGCGATGAAGATGTAGGTAGGTGTCATTGCATTGTCATGCTTTTTTTGAACTTATCCAGTTGAACCCACTGGCTACGTTGTTCATTCAAAATACTGCGGAAAAAGAGAACATTAATGCGGAGATGATGTTGTTTACGTCAAAACTGAAACCAAGCCGTTCACACAGAACGCAAATGTATCACATTTTCTAGAGAGACATCTATCACTGTTGCACTCGCGTCTCACACAAGAGAGTCGGATAGTTAGAAAGCGATTTAAAATTATTGTAAGTTCAACTTTGAAAAAACATGTCTCAAAACTTTATGGCGGGACGGGTCTCTCCCCATTCCACTGCATCTCGTGTTTTTAAATGAAAAAAGTAACGTCACTCTTTGTGATTGGTTTTCCGTGCTTTGTATTAAACTGTGTATATACATGATGCTTTTTTGTTTCTAATTGTTTAAGCAATTTAATTAATTATATATGGTTAAACATTATTTTAAACATTATGCAAATTTTTCAAAGACAGTCGTGTTATTTTATGCTTTGAATAACAGTGAATTAGTAATATTTAGCTCGATGTGGCCTCAGGGGAGAAGCCAAAAGCTTTTTTTCCTCTAACTGAAATTATGCCTTTTAAATTCGAATATAATTCGAATTTTGATAATATTTAGGTACAAAATTCGAATTTAGTTTTTCAGCCATTTTGACAGCCCTAGTAGAATCCACATAAGCTTGTTTTTCATGAACTGGTCAAAATTTACAGCAGGGCATGCAAATTTGGTCCGTTTTTGGCCAGACAGAAACTGCACAAAGGCTGAATGTAAATATAAGTCTCTGTAAATCCACTTTCTGACACTGGGTGGTGCTTATAGAAAAGCTGAATACAGCTGTTTCCCGTGAACTCCGTGAACAAAGCAGTATTGAGATTAAGAAGATTAAGAACATTTCTAGGTATTACATGGAGCAAAGATGAAAACAAAATGCCATCGAATCGTTTCTGAAGACAGTCAGAACCTTCAGAGGTACATTAATATAATTAATTAATTCATAAATTAATTTGCATAATTCCCTCAGCACTCTTTTAAAACCTCCCAGCTTTTCCGCCGGGTTTTCACTCAAAACGAAACTACTCTGCGCGCTGTGCGCACGTGAGACTGTTACTGAAAACTGTGCTTTAAGCTGGACAGTATTTATTTATCATGAGTTGTTCAAATCATGGTAATCGAATACGGTTTTAATGATAATTCAAAAATTAAACGGTAATACTAACCGTGGGGAATTTTATCATGATTTATCGTCAAACCGGTAATCGTTACATCCCTACTAGCACATTAGCACCATGCTGTTAATCGTCTAAATGAAGCGTGGCCTGCCGGGGATGTGTGGGCAAAATATGCCTAAGTGGTCTTTGTTTGTTATGGTGCAAATGCAATATGGGAATTTCTGTAAACACAGTTGTCATTTAAGTCAATATGAAATGAAAATTGAACCTACAGAACATATACACCAAGGGTGTACTCACACTAGGCACGGTTGCCTTGAACCGAGCCCGAGCGTGATTATCCCCCTCCCACCTCCCCCGCTGGCCTGCACTCATACTTGCACTAAACTTTCCAGGCTGTAGCACGCTTACGTCATGTACGAGATAATGGAGAAAACCACTTTCGCTAATATTCTGCCGAATAACTAATAATAATTAATTTATAATGTATGCCGTGCATTGATTTTCACTTGTATGTATCAGAGAATTATTACAGAGGCAGCTGATATTAATGAAATAATTTGCTGCTTTATTCGCAAACTACATTTCCTGTTCATTAATAAGGTGAGAACCAGAGCCATTATAAACCTAAATATACTTGATTGAATTAAATTAAAGTGTAGTGTAGTAGTAGTAATATAATTTGTTTGCGGTCGTAATGATGACAGTAGCACACACAAAATAGTATCTGTTCCGTGCTCCGGCATGGTTAGCGCTCACACTGCATGCGTACCGCGCCCGAGCCCAACTGAATCGCGCTTTGGCCCACCTCTTCCAACCGGGCCAGGGACGGCTAAATGAACCGCGCCCGAGCGCAGCACGGAGCGATCACACTAGTCAAACGAACCGTGCTTTGGGGGTCAAACGCACTTGGGCACGGTTCAAAATGCCTAGAGTGAGTACACCTTAACATTCAAACGTCTGGGTTCAGTACGAGATGTAAAGACATTTACATTGTTCCAAAAGGTGTCTGCTTCAAATAAAATGGTTTCCACAAAACAATTAAGCACCAAGTCAGCATATTAGAATGATTTCTGAAGGATCATGTGACATTGAAGACTTGACTAATGGCCATCGCAGAAATATATTGCATTTTTTAAATATTAAGTTATTTTAAATAAAAAAAAGAATTATTGAAAATATTACTTATTCAAAAATTAAAATGTTACTGTTTTTACTGTATTTTTGACTGTATAAATGCAGCCTTTATTAGCATCAGATATTTCTTTGAAAAACATTAAAAGTCTTACAGATGTCAAACTTTTGAGTGATAGTGAAAAATGTTTGGAATGTCTTTGTATATTCTGTTATTACTAGCACCTACTTTGACTTTAATTTCCTGACTTAAGGCCACATATTGTGCTTGTTGGGTAACGTTAACCCAAATAGTTCTTTCAAATCAGGCTCTGTTTTGGTGAAGTTATAGTTCCTGCTTCTTAAAATATCCTGTTTTGATTGAAAACTTTTAGAATTTTTATTATTGACTAACTGATGTGTTTAGGTTCTTAAAGGATTAGTTCACTTCCAGAATAAAAAAATCCTGATAATTTACTCACCTCCATGTCATCCAAGATGTTTATGCATTTCTTTATTCAGTTGGAAAGAAATTAAGGTCTTTGAGGAAAACATTTCAGAATGTTTCGTCATATAGTGGACTTCAGTGGGATCCAACGGAAGGTCCATATTTTTTTATATTTTACTGTGATATTTCCCCATCAACATTTGTCAGTTTCTCTTACAGTTCTTCATAGTGAGTTTGTGGAGCAGGTGTCACCTGTTCGTTTCTGAGCAGACAGCTGTGCAATTGAACTCCATGGATGACTGTGAACTATGCTAAGATACATTCCTATAGACGGCTAACACTCCAGCTGCCCGCCGAGATTCTGTCACACTAAACGTCTCTGTTACTTATGTTGTTGTAAATCATCCTTGATTTTTTTTTATATACCTTGCTTCACCTGTTTCTCAGTCTCTGTCATTCTCTCTCTTTCTCTCTGTCTGCATCACCCATTTTAGTAACATCTCTCATATTTCTCCTCTTTATAGCTGCTCAGTCTTGACGGCAAACGGAAATCTCTGTCAGTTTTGTGGTTGGTGTTTCTCACCCATCCCCAAGTGCCACGACACATCTGCTGATTTGTGGGGGCTTGTCAGGGCCTGTGCCGAGTATTTGGTCTGTTCTGACCCATCAGTGCTTTGTTCTACACCCTGCTGTCTGCAGAAATGGGTCAGTGTCTCCAGTATGTCCCAGGCATGTGTCTGAGTGCCAGACTTTGGATTGGTTATTGCACAGGAAATCACTGCTTATGTTACAGAAATCCTAAATAACAGCAGCAGCAGCCCAGACACAGCGTTGTATGTGTGGTGTGTGTGTGGATGCTGTATTTCACAGTTCACTCACAGTGGTTTTCAGCACCGGCGGGCAGCTGGTGGATTGTTCCATAGGAACTGAACAATGTACTGTTTCTAATCAACATTTGCTCATGTACTGATGATGTACTGTATTAGATTCTTTATTTGTATGGTTTTGAATTTTGTTTGCATGTTGCAATTTTTAATTTGCATTTGTGTATATATTTACAAAGCTATAATAAACCTATAGGCTGGATCCCAATTTGCATATTTTTACTAAAGAACAAAACTTTGTGTTGATGATCGCAAAGCACACCATTTCTGCACGCCATTTCTGGTACATACTATTAGATTATAAAGTCGTCTTGATAGAGAAGCTCACAAACCTTTTTTTTTTACTCAAAAAACCCCTATGGATCAATTTTTCAAACAATCCATTGTGATCGTATCCCTTGTGAAAAAGTACACTTTTTCATACCTGTACTTTTCAAAGTAAATGCTTAAAGGGATAGTTCACCCAAAAATTAAAATTCTGTTATTAATTACTCACCCTCATTTCGTTCCAAACCCGTAAGACCTTTGTTTATCTTCGGAACACAAATTGAGATGTTTTTGATGAAATCTGAGAGCTTTCTGACCCTGCATAGAGAGCAACTCAACTGACATGCTCAAGGCCCAGAAAGGTAGTAAGGACATCATTAAAATATTCAAAACTTTATTCAAAAAAAAAATTATCTTCTATGTCAGACTTCGATGCGCTTTCACGAGTACCACGACACATGTTGGTCAACACATAAGTGTATTTTAATTTTAAAACAATAATTTGCATTGTGCTTAAAGTAAAACGTTTAATTTTGCATTGTTTCAAAGCTTACTTGAGTGTATTTAAGTGTGTTAAAAACAGCCATTAAAATGTATTCTTCTTTTAAGCACACTTTGTGGCCTTTTATTTCAATAATATTTTAATATCAGCAAGTACTGTTTTTTTAAAATATACTTTTAATATTTAAAGTGCACTACAAGTGCACATTCAGTACAATTAAGTGTACTTTTTTTCACAAGGGATCTCATATTGGAAGCCTATTGAAGTGATTTTTTTTTTCTTTCAATAAACTGTAATTTGGGATGCTCTGTTTAATCACGATGGATATGAAATGATGTTTAGCCATAGCATTTTTTTACCCTTTTTTTTTTTTTTTTTTTTTAACCCAGCTCTTTAAAAACTCTTTGGCCTTTTTAACTGTGGAACACAACACCATGATATACTATAGCTTTAGTCTTACGTGTGTGTGTGTGTGTGTGTGTGTGTGTGTGTGTGTGTGTGTGTGTGTGTGTGTGTGTGTGTGTGTGTGTGTGTGTGTGTGTGTGTGTGTGTGTGTGTGTGTGTGTGTGTGTGTGTGTGTGTGTGTGTGTGTGTGTGTGTGTGTGTGTGTGTGTGTGTGTGTGTGTGTGTGTGTGTGTGTGTGTGTGTGTGTGTGTGTGTGTGTGTGTGTGTGTGTGTGTGTGTGTGTGTGTGTGTGTGTGTGTGTGTGTGTGTGTGTGTGTGTGTGTGTGTGTGTGTGTGTGTGTGTGTTCATATGCACACAGTTGTAAACTAGACTGGGGCTGCTTGGATCAGTGCAGGTAAGCAAAATATATCCTGAGTTGGGCAGTTAGTGGACAACAAGGGGTTTCAATACCTATGTGAGCCGCCAAGCAAATCTGCCACTTCTGAATCAGCATTATCTGACCTGGAGAATGTTTCTTGAAGGCATGCTCCTAAATGGACTCATTGCTCACTAGATTTTGTGGTTCGCATGCTACATTCCCTCCAACCCGGTGAGCATGACCTATATGTTTATGAAATATCAGATCATCTGGAATGAAGACAGCAAGAATGCATACTCTCATGCAGGGCCCCTAATCCACAGCAATCTGGGTGGGATTTGAGGAGAGACTTGGCTGCTCGCTCAAAAGAGATTTCCCAAAATGCCTCTGAACAGACGCCCACCCTGACAGCAGGTAGCCCGCTTAAAGAAGTGCTCATTCTTCCATGCCTAGAAGTGTTTTTAAATGGCAAAGTTCTGTTTGAGATCATTTTGATCTTTTGTTATGCAATTATACTTTTCAGTGAAGCTTGATAAGACTATCATAGAGATTTGAGTGGGCCAGAACAGCTTAGCAACCCACTAAAAACACTCAGAACACCTTAGCAACCTTATAGCATCATAGCGCCGAATATTTTTAGACCAGCATCACTCTTTCTTATTTTATACAGAAAATGTATCAGACAACTTTTTTCAAACATTGTTCTCTAACTTAATAGGATTCTTTATTCTCTCTCGTTCTTCTGTTTTTCACTGTCTGTCTTAATCAGACAGATCTTATCGGCTTCATCGTGCGTGACCTACATTTAGGTGTGGCTTCATGCAGGCATGAAGTGGCCATTGAGAGCACCGGGATGCTTCCTGATGGCCTGGCGGCTGATTTGGCCCGCTGCCCTGTTTTTTTAAATTATTTATTTATTTATTTATTATTATTTTATTAAATTGTTTATTAAATGTCCAGAAGAAACAGTTAAATGTTGCGAAATTACTAACCTGTTCAGGGCTTCAAGTGCAGGTCAGTTTCATCTGTAATACGCTACTGTAGGTTTGTCTTTATTAACCTAGTTGAGTATTAAACTGCTAGCACCTGTTTGGCTGTCAGTAGCACCCCATTATTATCATCAGTCAGAATACTGTGCTAAAGGACATCATTATCGATTGGAAAGTTACATGAATAAATTTAGCAGGCAGATATTCACATGGATTTATTGTATAGAAAGCGAGGGAGCTAGAGCAAACAGCAACACAAAAATATCAGTCAGCCCATAATCAGGATTTAATATCATCAGGATTTTCAATGTACTAAGTTTGGCATTTAGGCACTTTAGAAAATTTGTTTTAATATTTGTATGAATTATAGGTTTGCTAAATATTGGATATTTAAGTAATTTTAAGAGAAATAACATTATGTGCAAGCAAATTGCAATAAGGTGGTTGTTTTGCAACAAGATGAACCCAGTTCTGTTAATAACAGCAGACCTGCTGGTGAAGAAGTGACAGGGACAAGAAAAAAGGGAGTGACAGAGATATTGGAGAAAATGAAGAAAAGGAAAAGGGAAGTGAATATGCCGTTCAATAGAGAACCTTTAATTATTTTCCACGGCCCCGACTAAAGACTTAGACCTTTTTAAGTGATGGTCATTCAAATAAGCTAATAGGGTTGTCCATGTTTCAGAATTTGTTGTGGGTGTATGGGATGGCCTGGATGAGTGTGAGATTTCCCGGCCTGAAATTTTGACCCAGTCCGCCCCTGGCTACATGTCTCTCTTTCTCTTTCTCTTTCTCTCTCTCTCTACATGTCTCTCTTTCTCTTTCTCTCTCTCTCTACATGTCTCTCTCTCTTTTTCTCTTTCTCTTTCTCTCTCTCTCTCTCTGCACCTTTCATTCTTTTTCCAGATTGCACCCCAGCCTCATCTCTTACTGGCCATGTGAGACCTCTGCTTTGCCTGTCAATAAAGAGGTTTTATCATCCTTGCCTGTCCATTTTCAATTATGTTTCTTTCCATCCTCTTTTCTGTTCTTTTCAGTTCTTTATTTTTGAGTTTGGAGCAGGCAGCATTGGGCTCTTTTAATGAAAGCTTTTTTGTATTTGAGGACATCTGAGTTTGTGTCTATGCATTTTTAATGTATATGACATACTTCCCATGTCTTGTGTGTCACTGAAACTGATGTTCTAGCTAATACGTATAGATGTCAGGGAGGCTGACTGTGTTTTCATTATGGTATTTTTGTATAGAATTCAAATCAAGCCTAGTGCTTTGGGTGTGTGTTTGTCTTCAAGATGACAATCACTTTTTCACTTTAATCTGGCACCATATTGTCAGACTCTGCCCATGATTCACCTGTGTACTAGTCAAAACCTGACATTTATAATGTCAACCAGTAGTTACAAGTGGTGTTGACACATAAAATGTGTTTATATCAATTGCAGTGGAGTATGTGAGTACTGTGTACTGTATGGGCAGCGCTGAATGCTTTGCTGGGGGAGATGTTGTATGCGGCTAACACAGAAGAGCGTAAGCAGTTTCCATCCAGTGGATATTCTCCCAAATGGCGCTATGATGACGCGGAGGAGACAAATTTGAATAAAGGCATTTTTTTTTGCACACAAAGTATTCTCGTAGCTTTGTAAAATTACGGTTGAACCCCTGATGTCACATGGATTATTTTACCGATCTCCTTGCTACGTTTCTGGACCTTGATCGTGTGAGGACCCTTGCTGTCTAAAAATATCTTAATTTGTGTTCTGAAGATGAACGAAGGTCTTACGGGTTTGGAACGACATCAGGGTGAATTTTTAATGACAGAATTTTCATTTTTTGGTGAACTATCCCTTTAAAGCAGAATCCAGTATGTCACACCATTACTCTTTCCCATTAAGGTCTGATACCACTGACCTATGTATGTACCCAACAGAAAAATGCCATGATGGGTTCAGTGGAGCAGAAAGGCTTGCCATAATGGTCTGATAGGTTTTTTCCGTATGAATTTTTAATTTTAGGTTGGTCAGCATCTAGACGACATCTTTGCAACATGCATTTTGACAAACAATACTTCCATCCTGTGTGGAGGCTGTGGCTTTTTCTCCAAACAGATGAGAGGTTGTTTGGCTTTTGCAAGAGTTCAAGCGTGTTTGCATATGACTGTGTGTGTTTGACCTTGTACAACCTTTAGCATTCTTCAGTGTATGCCTTTTGTTGTCATTTGTAATTTAATGTAGTGATATTCTCTTAATTCAGTATTCTAAACATGTTTCTTTTTCTGTCTTTCTTTCATGTTGATGCTGCGCTGTTGCTCTAAATCAGGTAAGAACGAACTCCTACAGGACACATGTGCTTTCACATTTAAGCCCCAAATGGTTTCTGTGGGGAAATCAATTTCAATGAATTGTTGGTTGGTTTGTTTTCCTGCTGTTTGTAATTATGTTTGACCAATCCATTAGATCCACTTTTTAGATTTTTCGAAATTAATGGGGTGATTCGAAATTTTTAGTGGGAATTAGAGCATTCCTTGAAGACTTGAGAAAATATCCTATAATATGCTAGTTGCAATGAAAACGTAGTAGTGAAAGAGCTTTTCTTACATATTGTGACCTGAAACATACCTGGCGTTGGTTATTTCCATCAGTTGTTGATTGGATTTTGAGATGTGGGTGTTGCACTTAAAATGAATGTTAGCTTGCAGTCGATTGTAAGAAAGAGGTGAGGTTTAATGGCGAAGTCCTCCAGAGAGAAGTCTGGAGACATATGCAGGAATTCACTGGAATATTAAGTTATGACATTTTGATTAAACATTACATTAAACTTTATTAAAAGACAGAAAAAATAAAATTTAACATATATAGTACGTGGATGAGTCATTCACAATAATAGCAACAAAAAATTTACAAAATAGGGTGAATTTTCATTTCATGCTGACTAAAGGTCATTGTACGTTGAGTCCGAAATTTTTGTATGCGTTTTTCTTTTTTTCGTATTTGTGAAAACACAGAAAATCAAACCTGGTCTGAATTTTTTTTATGGTGGACGAAAGTTTCGGCGGCAGTGTGTAAACGTGATTGACACAATGTGAGGTCGGATTTATTTTTTAACGTGTGACGACATTTTAACGTTTTAACGACTCAGTGTGCAATGACCTTTAAATATGTAATGACAAACCTCTTATTCAGTACTGTATATTATGGAGTTACACTTTATATTTGCTCTCTTCATTGCACTCCTCCTTGCACTGAAAAAAATGATTCATTGAATTTACTCAATTTTTTTAAGGTAAGTGGTTGCAATCAATTTAATTTAGCTACATTTAAATAAACAAATTTAGTTTTCTAACGTTCAACAAAATAAGTTTATTTAAATGTAGCTAAATTAAATTGATTGCAACCACTTACCTTAAAAAAATTGAGTAAATTCAATGAATCATTTTTTTCAGTGTGGGCTGTTTATTTGCATCCAAGCTCTCTTTGATTACATGATGAATAGTGCAATGTTTTTCTCAGTCCTTTTAGCTAATTACTGCTAATTGCAGTCAGTCTTTTAAATACTACATGAGATTTTCATTCTCACAGGCATTAGTGACTGCTTGTTGTGCAAGAGTGCTTTTTGAAACCGTGTGTTGTGAAAATGTTTAGATGTTTTGGCTGTGAAGTCTTTGACTTTTACAGTTTGTTGTGTCTGGAATAGCTCTTATGTTTTTGTTGAAAGTTCATAGATTAAAAGGCAAGCGGATACCTTTTAAAGGCCAAACTTTTTTCTTTTGTAGATTAGGCCTCAAGTTAAAGTGTTGTTGTTTTGGAGTGACATATTGAATCTTTTTTTAACTATTGAACTCCAGACAGAAGGTGAAAGCACAGGCTGTCAGATCTTTCACTAGCTTATTTACTTTCTACCAAGATAAAAAAGTAACTAAAGGGACTGCAGTCAGTTGTTACATAACCAGTTTTGTGGATGAAGAATGAGAGAAAGCGAGGAGGAGGAGTTCAGTTTTAAACATAACTTATTTATTAAAAATGTTAGAAGTGTTATTCTCACATTTTACACTCTTGAATTAAATTATTCAGTGCGGGTCCTAGATATGCTCTCTCATATATTGATAAAGCCAGAGGACGTAATGACTACCATGCAATAGAGATAGGATTTGTTTGTTCAACACACAACCCAGCTTATTGATACAAAAATTTCCTTAGCGATTTCTACACACAGAGCCGGAGTCACACAGGGAGAGCAACACATGCTCGAGCTCTGGCAGTGACATCACCTGTCTTGTGGTCAAAGTACAGTTCCTCTATCCGGCTCTAAACCACGCCGCTCTCTCAGAGCTACCAGGCAGCCGACTGGCACACACACACAGTAACTTGAGAGCAAACTTCAGCGGTTAACTCAAAGAAAAACATGCGAGAGAAAAGAACAGGGAAGTGAGCGAATGGATTTCCCTGCTGGCATTGGATTCCATGGTTCTTTAGCTTTTCACAGTGGCCTCTCCTGCTTCTTTGCCTTTTAAACAAACTTGGAACAACCTCTCAGTTCCTTTCAGTTTGAAGCCTTCTATTTCTGCCCTTAGAGTCCCTCTCTGTAGTTTTTTTAGATTTGTTTTCTCTTTTGCCGTGGCGAAATGAGCACCACGGCATCATACCGACAGTTTCTTCAGGACCTTGAGGAAAAGAAAGGTTGGTTTCATTCAATTTATTTTGTCACTGCTGGTCTTTTGCCTTGTATAAAATATCCCACATAACGTATACTCTAAGTCTGTGCATTTATTACAGTTGTTTGTAAAGATAGCCCACACTGGCACTCCG
The DNA here is from genome assembly GCA_023376895.1 of Aspiorhynchus laticeps. Classification (NCBI taxonomy): domain Eukaryota; kingdom Metazoa; phylum Chordata; class Actinopteri; order Cypriniformes; family Cyprinidae; genus Aspiorhynchus; species Aspiorhynchus laticeps. The sequence goes on along the minus strand of CM041793.1, from coordinate 24,948,735 downwards.
TAAATTGAAATCCTGTGTGTTTGCGACTGGCCTCAGGAGCGTGATAAGAGCTCAGTCAATGTTAAACTGCAGGCAGGATTCAAATGAAGTCGGCTGTTGTACATTAGCTTGTTAACTCTGTAGTAACCATGTACATGCAGATACTTAAGAACTATAGTCCTTCAATAAAGGGAGATTTGTAGTCATATAGAAAAACTAGGGTCGCAATTGGGTTTTAGCAAATGCACCAATATGTGACTCAAGGATATTGAGCTTAACATCAAAGTAAACTCGCATCTTTCACCTTCCCTTAGGCACTCCAAGGCATTCAAATACGTTGCTATGGTAACTTTGAGTCATTCACCAGTTATTAGTGGTTTTGAGCCATGATATTTGAGGTTGTTTTGGTAATTGATGCTTTGCGCGTGTCAAACGTTGGTGTCATTCTTCTGATAATCCTGCCCACAATAATGGCTTAGTGGCTGAGTTTATACATGTGTATGAGTTTGCGTTTTGAACAGGTAGGATGTATTCCTCTCCAGCTGTGCTGAATGGTCATAATTTGGTTAAAAGGGAGTAGTTCACCTTCATTCAGACTGTCTTGCTGTGATCACTTGACAGCCATGTGACTTCTTATTGGCTTGCCTGGATATCAGCACCCATCTGTTTGAACCTTCAAATGAAACCCGTTGTCTTGAGTGAAGACAACCTAGGCTTCCTGAAGACGGTGCCAAAGAGTCACCTTCCATTTGTTATATTGTTAATTGAAGATAGTATGGTATTTATTTCCTTTGTAATTCAATCTCAGATCATGGGGCCGACATTTGCACAGGCTGTTAGTGGATGGAAACAATTGCAAGTGTGTTGACCATATGGAGCACAACGGGGTGGGTGGGGTTGGACCCTAGTAATACCTAGACAGTAACGCTATTGTCTAAGGCCTGCCAGGTCTTTTACAAGGTAAATCCCAATATTATGTTGAGAGAGGTCATTATATGAAACTTAACTCACCGAAATAATAGTTTTATCAGGTTAAGCTTCAAGAAGATTGTTTGAGGATACTACAGCCTAGTTGGTATCAGTAAAAGCCATATACTGAGGCAATTAAAGATAGCAATGTGTACTCTCTGTTAAATGGTATTCACCCTTAAAATAAAGGTTCCAAAAAGGGGGTTTAAGCCATAGAAGAACCAGTTTGTGTTCCACAAAAAACTTGTGAACAGTTCTTAAAATAACCATTTTTACGTAGTGTTAAGAACATTCTTCCACTCTAAAGAACCTTTTATGCAAAGGAAATGTTTTGTGTATGTTAAAGATTATTATTCGTAGAACCATAGATGCCAACAAAGACCATTTATTTTTAAGCGTGTAGAATTAGGCAAGGTATAGCAGTGGTACGTTTTTGTGGTGGATGATGTTTCAGGTTGGAGCCCCTGGACTGTGTTTGAAGACAGATGGTAGATGAATGTGTGTAGATTAGAACAGCAGGTATATATGCGACGGCTAGTGTTTGTCTCTTGAAATCTGGTCACTGTGGCTTGACTTGCTGTGCTGTCTCCCCCAGAACTATAATCCACCTAACCCTGATTAGTCTCAATCCCCCTCAACCCTGGCTCAGACTCTGCAAGCTCACCACCAAGCTGCAGAATGTCCATTCTCTAACTCGCTGAGGTCTTTGCTGTGGTGCCTTTTGGGCTTCTCCAAGGTCTAAAAACAGATTGCATTCTTCACTTGAGTTCATACTCAGCATTTATTCATCAAATACACGCCCCAACCTCTCACATGATGCTTTCGTCCTTTCTATTATCTTATTAAAATGCTGTTGACATGAGCATGTTTTTATTTTCTCACTTAGTCACCATTAAATAAAAATTGTTGGATTATATTTTTTTATAGAATACTGCAGTGTTTATTATAAATGATTTATCCACTTTTTTTTTTTTTTTTTTTTTTTTTTTTTTTTAATTCGCATGCCATTTCTTTCTTTTATATATTTCAGGGTAATGTCCTGTGATATATATGAATCAATAATCCATAGACAATAGTATAATTCATAAAATAAATTTGACTTTTTAAAATATTTTTCCTTTTCTCTATCATGGACAGTGGACACTCTTATGTATCATTGACCCGTTTCTGAAAGCAAAACTGTTTCTGTCTGTTTAAAATTGTCATTCAACAATAAGTGCCTACATCAGAGTGTGTTAAAAGTTAACAGACCAAGCGTCACTTTCAGCTTCCTTTTGCCTTTTACCAGAGGCCGTCTATTTGGGTCACCTTGTAACATTTTTGATTCGGTTACTACATGACCTCATATCACATGCTGCTCCCCCTTAGTATTCAGTAGTATTTCTACGGTCTCGTGTAAGTCTGTCACACATGCTGAAGCTACAGAAAGCACTGGCTTTAATTGCAGGCTTCCTGGCTGCTTCAAGTAAACCTCTCTGGTCCAGAGTGCTCTGGTGTTACTGATCATCTAACTATCAGCCCTGATGTGTTTTCTACTCTTGATTATATCATCACATACCATAACGAGCCTTTGATCTACTGCCAGACCTCACGGCCAACCAAATTTATTCACACAACCTCTCTGTCACTGGCTCTATGACGGAGTGCCTGTTCTGGATCATGGTAGTTACATTAAGAGTTGTAAAATATGAGGTAATTTGATTTAATGGACACACAGCTGGTGACTGAAGGATGATTTCCTGGTCATTTCTCACTGACTGATTCCACAGTGTTGCAGTTCAAGTGTTTCTCGCTATCCCCCCCCCAGAGCAAAGTGCAGACTAGTTTGTTTGCTTGTGTGTGCATGTTTATGTAATTGTGTGTATGTGCTGGTGTGTGTGTGTATGTGTTTGTCTGAGATGTAATTAATTGATTTAAATGCAGATTATTTATTTGCTTAATGGAAATACTCATATGGAAAATATAAATAATTACCATGCAGATTGTTCCCACAAATGATAGGTTTTAATTATGTATATAAAACACAGATTAAATTTGATGTTTAATAAACACATTTGATTTTGATCCATAAGATTTTGCTCCAACTCTGGTTTCATTTGACATGTATCTGCATGCTCTAGTTTGATGTCAGTTACATTTAATGGCTTTTTAATCTGTTTTCACCATTTTAAAGCAACCACTGTGGTGGAGGTTGTCTGTATGCAAAGCACTGAATAATCATAATGAAATTGTTGATTATTATTTGCCTTGTAAACTATTGTTGTTGCAGTCCTAGCGGAGATGCACAGAAGGCGCGAAGGAATAGCAGGGCTCTAGACTGCGACCAATTTGCAACCATTTTTTGAGAGTGTGCGAGTAAAAATTTGACGTGGTCGCACTTGTGCGAGTGCATGGTCTGCACTGCTCCAAAGTGTCTGCCAGCCGCAGCACATTATAGCAGGAGAAAGATTTCACTGATCACGTGAAGAGAGGCGCTTTCAGCGCGAGAGCTTCAGTAGAGCCTGGTTTACGCCCCTTTCACACCGCACGAGCAAAGGCAGCGCAAAAGCGCAGCGTATGTAAAGCGGGAGCAGCGCGCGCCCATGATGCTTTCACTCGCCGCGTCAGCACGAGCACGAAGGTGCGCGCAGCGGACGGAGCACAACAGAGGATTTGGTTTTCAAACTAAAGTAAAAGATCGCTTCTTAAACCAGAGAAGGTGAACATGTTGGTATTCTTGTAGAGAAAACATGCAAGTCCTGTCAGCGACAGACAGTTTAGTTTTACTTTTCTTTTTGTTTTAGTTTTGAAAAGCTTGTTATCTTTGCTGTTTACCTCACATTACACTATGAAGGCTTTCCTTATTTTTTTTATATTATTATTATTATTTGATTCCTCAGTGTTTGCTAAACATTCTGTAATTTATTAGTCAATACAGCATGTGATGTGTCCTATGCCATGCCTCGTCTTATTCGTTTTTGTTAATAAGTGTTATCATTGTAACATACTGTTTTGTTGTTGTTGTGCTATTTAATTAAGAATAACAATGAATCCATCTTTTGTTTTAGTCTTAAAAAGTGAAAGGCGTATAGATAAGCAAAACAGACTGATCTTTTCTTGTAAAGCGTGACACCAAGATCGTTTGAAAGTGAAAGCAAAAAGAGGAATTCCTGTCACAAAATTTAAATCACAAATAATACTGATGAAAAAGAACGGGTTGAATGTTGAACACTTTCGTTACCATATAACTATAAACTATGATAAAAGTTCATCAGCATGCATTGATTAATCAAATGTTGTATAAAAAAAAAAAAAAAAAAAAAATTGCGACCAAATTATGTGCTCGTGCGACCAACTGAGAAAGTTAGTTGCACAAGTGCGATCAGTGGGAGTCTAGAGCCCTGAATAGTATGCCAGTGCGTGCAGGCCGAGGCAGTGACAGAGAGATAAGCACTCTGCATATCTCCTGTGTGCCAGCTGGGTGTGGCAGACCCAGATGAGAAACCAACTTCAAAACAGCAAAAACACTGCTAGTGAAAAGATGAAGGCATTATTACACGGTCCTGTCGTGCCCTCTGTGGGCATGTCCTAAATTCGTCTTAACTGTACATTTCACAGCTCATTCTGCTGTCCTCTCTTATTGCTGTTCTTAAAGTTGATCTCTTTTAAAGTGTGTATTTCATTATCTTCTCTGTGTATCATTCACTCACTGTGTAATTAGGGTGGATCGTTACCACATTTTGGCTTAGGTAGGTCACCAGGCTCTAGAACTAAGGCAACAATTAAACCGCTTCAGGTGGCAAATCAAATGATTTAATAGATTTAGTGTCAATAATTTGGGATTAAACATAGTTCACCCAAAAATGAAAATCTGCTGTTAATTTACTCATCATCAGGCCATCCAATATTGTTTGGTTCAGCGGTTAATTTGTGTGACACATGAACATCACTTTTAACTTTGCTAAATATTGATTTATGTACACTACCGTTCATAAGTTTGGGGTCAGTATGATTTTTTTTAAAAGAAATTAATACTTTTCAGCAGAGGCACATTAAATTGGTCAACAGTGCCATTTGTAATGTCACGTAATATGTAATGTATTTCAAATAAATTGTTCTTTTGAACTTATTTATTCATCAAAGAATCCTGAAAAATATGTATCACAGTTTTCAAAAATATTAAGCATCACAACTGTTTTTGCCGATATATACTAATAGTAAATGTTTCTTGAGCTTCAAATCAGCATATTAGAATGATTTCTGACAGATCATGTAACACTGAACGCTGTAATTATGGATGCTGAAAATTCAGCTTTGCCATCAATGGAATAAATTACATTTTAAAATGTATTCAAAAAGAAAACTACAGAGACCCTAAAGGGACATTTGCAAAAAATTAAAAATACAGACTTTCGTGTGCTCACAATAAGTCAGGGTATTTTTTACACTTCATATTACACTGTCTTAACTGCTGAATTGCTCTGGATAGCAGCACAATATTACATGAATCAGATATAAAATCATTTTTGATATTGCTTTTTAGTACCACACTAGTATACCCACTCTACTATATAATAATCTTACCATATAGTGGTAAGCTGCTCTCTCTTAAGGTTGTACAACCAAGTTAAGTTACTGGTTGCTGACTCCATAATCACAGAGGGTAGAGGGTAATTATGGCTGTAGAGATTGTGGTTCGAAGATCTATTGTTCCAGTCTTGTGATATGCATATGGTGTGTTTGTGTTGTGTGTAGGAGTTCCCAGCAGTCCCCTGAGCCTTGCTCATCTTCATAGTGCAACTCTGTTCCTCCCCTACTGACTCAAACGAGGCATTACTGATAGAGACTCCTCACGCAAACGTTTTGTCTTTCTGCCAGTCCTCCCATGTTTCAGCTCCGAGGCTTTGGTTTCGAAGCCTGTCATTTCCTTTTCAGACCAGTCTTTGTTTTTAGATTTATTTTTGTGAATTATAGATCAGTTCTTCTTGGTTTTGAGAAGATTTGGGCTTGTTGTGTTTTTGGTGCTTTGATATTCCATATTGACTGTAGTGCATATTTTTCCTAATCATAATTCAGTTCAGCTGAATGCAGTTTTGCTTAAATTGACCCAATATAATAATTTTAAAAGGTCACCTGATGTACGTTATCTTGCATGTGGCTGATGTATTTAATAATCCTTCAGGGAAGCTAATTTCATATCAGTCAATAAAAATCAATAAAAACATGTCAATAAAAACATGTTTACAACACCTTTGACCTTCTGGCTTACACAATTTTATTCTGTTCCTGTATGTTGGTTCTCCACCTTGACATTTGCTCTTTGTATCTCAAACTAAACCACTTATAAAGCTATCAACTGATACCAGCAGATGTTTATTACTGATCTGCAATGAACTGCAACTTATTGCTCAGGCTTCCGTTATGGTGGGTGATTGATTAGTTCTCACTGCATTATTACTTTCAACATTACATTTTCTTGGCAGTTGACTTATCAAATTATTCTAATAGTAAATTTTATTTTCTTGCTTGCATTTTTTAATTTCTATTGTTCAGTGTAAACACCTACTGAACCTAGAACTTTCTCAAGAAAATGTTAGTAGGGTATGCGAAACTCACTGCCACAACTATGTGTTGCTAAGGAAAAACCCTTAACCTTAAGTAGGAGCAAAAATGACATGCATTGCGCCTTCACCAGAATTGTAGTGAATGAGTCAGAGCTTAGTGGCATCGCTCAGCCATTGATTAACAAAGATAGAGAAGTTAATCTTGATAGTAAGCACCTTTCATTTGAGGAGGAGCAAAAGAATAGATGGTCTCACCTAGGGCTGGGCGATATGGCCAAAAAAATTATCACGATAATTTTTTTCATATCAGTCGATATCGATAATTATCACGATAAATGTCAACTCTTTATTTCGTTCAAGTTTAAAGCCAGCTTTTTGCTCCAAAGTGAAAAACTAATTAATTTTCCTTAACAAAATAAATATCTAAATAAATATCTAATATTTATATATATATAATGTCATTATATATATGATCAGATGAATGGATGTTGGGGCCCCATGCTTCTCTCATTCAGTTTCCCTCTTATGGCCCCAATATCTCACTTAATTCTCTTTCTTATGAAAAAATATTTTTTCACCAGAACTTTTCATAATGGATTATTTCATTTTAATGCTGACAGCACATACAATTAAAACACTCCAGAACCGCTTCCCTTGTTCTTAGCTTCTATAATCTTCGTCTTTGCCCCCTATCTCTCCTGTCCTTTATAGTTAGGCATTGTGGTGAACTTCAAACAAGCCGAAGCAAGGGTCCAGTCCTTCTCAGCAAGGTTTGGGCTCCAGGCCTAGAGTGGCTCATTAAAAACGGATTACCTTTCCTTAATGAAGCAGCTGCGGTCAGACTCTGTAACAAGGCGACTGGTCATTTAATGCGTTTTCAATTTAAGAAAACCTGCATTACTGTTTGACAACATTTAGACCTCCTCACCAATAAGAATTTTCTTTTCAGGAAAATCGGACAACTTTGAATGGTTTTGTCCATCCTAATGGAACCCCATGAGCATGACTCGCATCATACACACAAACTCAAACTAATGGACACAAGGCCTTTCTTCTTGTTGAAGTGGACACTCTTTGTGGCCCTTTCCCATGGTACAGTGCGTGACTGGCTGCACTGAGCACACACAAAGCTCAGCTGTGAATCACTTCATGCTAAATGCTTCCCGCTCTACACCATTCCACATCCCAGTGAAACATGTCTCAAACACCACATTCCATTTGGGAATAGCCACAAGTCTCTGAATACTTTGAGGTGACTACAATTTTTTAAAGGGTTAGTTCACCCAAAATGAAAATTCTGTCATTAATTACTCACCCTCATGTCATTTCAAACCTGTAAGACCCTCCATAGAGAGCAATGCAACTGAAATGTTCCCAGGCCCAGAAACGTATTAAGGACATCGTTAAAATAGTCCATGTGACATGCGCATGCGCCGTGGTACTCATGATAATTGAATAAAGTTGCAGAAAGCAAGACCGTGTCATTCTCACTTTTGAAAACATTCTGACAAAGTTAAGCGTCAGTGATTATCAACTTTCCCAAGTTCCCACCACTAGAAAAGATGCATCAACTGGACTTTGGTCACTGTCTCTTTTGGGTCCCTCACAGGGAAATAGAGGTCTTTTATGAAGGGTCAAGTGGCTGACAGAGGGCAAGGCCGGTACCTAATTTATGGGTTACCATGGTGATGACAGGAGCCAGGGGAAAATGGAGGTGATGGTGACATTCTTTCTTTAAGTCTTGTATTTGTGTATCCTCCTACATTCCACCCTTTTTTAATCTTTTCTGTCTTTCTTTCTTTCCCTGGTCTCTGTCCTTTCACATCTCTGACCTCTTCTTGAAATTTGTCTCTCTCACGACCTTCTCTCTCTCCACATCCCCTCCCCCTCTCCCCCTCTTCCATTCTTTTCCCATTATTAACCTGTGATTAAGTAAGCCTGTCTTCAGCTCGGGAGGTTTGGCTCCTGGGTGAAAGAGGGATGAGAGACTTGCACTCTTTCACCACAGAGGTGTGAGAGTAAATCTTTTCTTTTTTTTCCCCCACTTCATGCCTACCTTAAGGACAGTCTCTCTGTGCTTGCCTAATGACTTCGTGCTCCATTTCCTGGCTGCAGTGGCAAAGTGGCTCAATAAAAAGGACCTTTTAAACTGCATTGAACTGAGTCCAGGCAGCTCAGCCATCGGCTCTGACACAGCCATGGTGTCAGTGTCCACACACAAACACTCAGCTTGTCACATTAGGTTCACTGACTTCATGGCAGATGAACTTTATAGACGAACTTTGTGTTGATAGTTAATGAAAGGGTGACCCCTCAAACTGACGCTGGGGTAGTTAGGTTTATTTATGTTGGTCCATTCACATTTGTCTAAGAGGCCCAATCCTGGCATGAGCTCACTCTCTGTAAAGGTTCTACAGGGGCGGTTCATTCATGTAATATTTAGAGTATACTCAGACTGTCTGCAAAAAGTGTTTGTGTAGAATAGATGGTCTCAAGCAGTGAGATTAAACCTGTGTTAAGCTTTGCCTCTGTACCGTGTCAGTTGTATTTGTTTGTGTGGAAGCATGTTTGCTGTCTCCTCAGATCAGCCCTTGTCTGAAGTCGGTCTGCAGCTCAGTTTGATGTAATCTTTTAATGGCATCTTTAGGCATATTTAAACAGGGATGGGCTACACATGCTGACTGCTGCCCATTCACCTTGTCAAAACAAGCACACTCTACCTGTTACTCTGCAGCACACCAGTCAGTTTCAAGAACTTCATTTAGACTAAAAAGACTTCAAAATCCTATTATTGTCTTCATCTTGTAGATGTGTAACTTGAATTAGGCCTATCTCTTTAAATTCCAAATGAGTAGTCTTGTGGTTTTTCCTGTTCTTTCAAAGTTCAGCAGTTTCATCATGATACCTGCCTCTCATCACGTGAGTTTCTGTGTTGCTTCACCTGTGCCATGTCTGGCACATTACTGATGTCTGCCGTCATTATCAGGCGGGTGAAAAGCAACAGATCTGAGTTGAGAACGGTCATGTTACGTCTTGTATTACTGTACTGTTGTTGGCATTACAAGTGGCAGTGCAGCCTTTGGCTTAATAATGAGGGAGTTGAGCCATGCTATTCACATCCTATGACTGTTACCACACTGCCCCCTATCGTTATTTCTTAATATTACAGAGAACTCTCAGACAGCATTATGAGAACATTATTTTTAATTCGTTTTTTTTTTTTCATTTATTTATTCGTTTTTATTATAGTGTGTATTTAGAGGTTTATGCACTTTAATTATCCACAAGCAAGACTGCTTTCATGTTTGGGAAATTACAGCAAAAATCGACCAGAAATAAAGATCCAAACCCACGTTTCTTTTTTCTTACCACAGCTGTCAGGCTCCTAAAATGAGAAAAAAGTGCACCATAGAAGTATCATAAAAGAAGATTTATTCACTATATTCTAAGATTTCCAAAGCCATATGATGGCTTGTGAGTAGCCCACATTTGTCTTTGAAGTCTTTTAGACTGTAGCTGAGATGTACAACTTATTCTAAGTTCACAAAGAATGTGTTTTTCCATTCCGTTGTGCTACTTATCCATTTTTTTTTCTATGTAAACACATGCTAGATAGACATGTTTGACCACTGCATTTGTGTCTTTTGCACTTAAGTTAAAATAAGTTCAAAATCAAATTGTAAAAAACAGATCTCGATACCTTCTTTCCTCCATTCCACTACCCACATCTCACGTTTTTCAAAGCATTCTGTATGAATGGCCACTTAACGGGTTGTGGACTCAGATGGAGGAAATGACTGCTAAACTAGTGATCTTACCAGAAAATAATGCTGTCTGTGACAAAACTCTCTTTTTTGAGCCATATTGTTCATGAATGTGCTTTATCACAGTGGTATTTTTTTCCGCCTGTCTTCCTACGCCCTTTGTTTGCAGTCAGCATATTTCCTGTGACCTTGTGTTTGATTTGGAGGAGGAACTCTAGGCTGAAATGGTGATGACATATTTTAGTGCAAGAACACCCAAATTATATTTTTGGTTACATTTGGGTTGAGTGGGGGTGGGGGGTTTAGACGTTAGGGTGACCTTGTCAGCTTCCTCGTTGAATTTCATATTTAAATTTGCAAGAGATCTCCATGTTCTCCTCTCGGTCTCTCCACGTTATCTGTGCCTGTCCCTCAGGGGAAACGCCTTTTCCTACAGCTTACCTGTGATGTCATGCGTCACATACTGTTTGTCCTGTAGATGTGCACTATGCACTGTGCAAACAGACTTCATTGTGTTTCTTCTGTATACCCAGTAGCATTTGAACCGGACCTTCAGGAACACCCGTCATCTTATGACCTGGGCTTTCTATGTCATCTGCTTCTGTCATTTTGTTATTAATTTGACCTTTGCTTTGGGCAGAATCCAAATCTCAGCTGCCCAACAATATTGAAGTGTGTGTTGCTTTGTGTATCACTGTCTGTGTTTTGGGTTAAATCTCACACAAAACATGCCTGGGTCATATTTGAACCAAAAATCTAAAGAATAAAAAATATATATATTTTTTACCTATTAACTGAAGCTTTAAAGGGTTAAACGTTTTGCTATAATTTGCTCAAAACTGTTTGTAATTCTGAAAACTGCCATGAAAATAGTAAATATGTAATAATAACTATGGCTTTCATAGTGGACAATATACTTTGTAATATATTTATTATACATTTTCACTATAAATTAGTGTTACTGTTAAGAAAGTTTTAAATATAAATTGAATATAAATATTTGAGACAAAAATTTGAAATTCTATGTTGGCAACCAACTAAAATTAAAAGAAAATATTTTATATAATATAAAAAAAGTAATACAAATGGCAAAAGTGTATTATAAAATGACAAACTAAAATCGAAATGAAAAAAAAGTAAATGCTTAATAGCCCATCCTCTACAGTTGAGTCCACAAAGTGTCCAATATTCCACACTTTTTTTCCCCCCGGTTAATTAAGTATATCGTCATTAAAGTGCACCAATTATTTTTTATTTTTTTGGTTTTGTGAAATTTTCAGTGTGAACACTCTAATCACACTATTAAAAAAAATGGTTTAAATAGTGCAAAAGTATGCGAATTGGGACGCAACCCTTGTAAAAAAGTAATACATTTAAAATACATTTATTTCATACTAGGTATAGTCCAAATCTATTAATAATACATTTACTGACATTTACAATACCTTTCTTAATAGTAAGCCCAAAATGTGTTTTAATGTCACTATTGATGAGGATTGTATGATCTTTGAATAATATCAGTCTTTAAATGCAAGATACTCTATATTGCCAAAAGTATTGGGTCGCCCCCTTCTAATGAACAGGTTTGACTACTTTAGTAATTTCTATGAGTATAAATCTTAATGTTAAAGCATATAATGATATTCTAGGAAATTGTGTGCTTCTAAGATTATAGCAACAGTTTGGACAGGACCCTTTTTTTTTTTTTGTTATCAACAATTTTTTATTTTTTCACACACAACACAACATAATATCCAAAATACAACAAAACAAAACAACAGACACATACTCAACATCTCAAGGTTCAATCAAAAGGGAGGGGGAGAGGGAAGGACAACAAGAACACAAAAGTCACTCCTTTATATAATCACGTATGTCCAACAAAAAACACTGCCAAGCATCAATGGTCAAAGGCCTGGCCCCACCGACTCGCGCCGTTGCACATTCACAAGTCACTATTTGCAGGAGGCTACGGATCCAATATGTTTTTCTACACATGTGCGGTGTAAACCAGTTCTGGATTATTGTCTTCTTCACAGCTGTAAAACCAGCAAACAACATTCTCTTTTGCATTGAACTAATACAGAGACCAGAATCATCATTAAGAAGACACAAACTTGGGTTAACAGACCAATCAATTTGCAGTAATGATTACAAAACCAGGTTTACATGTGTCCATACTATAGACTGATGACGACAGGACCCTTTTCTATTCTAACAGGACAATGTCTCTGTGTATAAGACAAGGTTCAAAAAGAAATGATTGATTCAGTCAGTGTGGAAGAACTTGAATGGTCTGTATAAAACCAAGTCCTAATCCCAGTTTAACACCTCTGGTGTGACTGTAAATACAGACCTTGAGCCAAAAACTCATCACCAAACACCAATGACTTGTACATACACTATATAGACAAAAGTATTGGGACACCCCCTTCGTTAGAACAGAAAAATGCACTTCCAAATCTGTGGCAGCAACGATGGGAACATAATTCATGTATTTAAAAATTGTATTTCCATCTCTGTTGCAACAGTTTTGGAAGTGTCTAAAATGACTGAACCCATATGTACAAGCCATTGGTGTTTGGTGATGAGTTTTTGGCTCAAGGTCTGTATTTACAGTCACACCAGAGGTGTTAAACTGGGATTAGGACTTGGTTTTATGCAGACCAGTCAAGTTCTTCCACACTGACTGAATCAATCATTTTCTTTTTGAACCTTGTCTTATACACAGAGGCATTGTCATGTTAGAATAGAAAAGGGTCCTGTCCAAACTGTTGCTATAATCTTAGAAGCACACAATTTCCTAGAATATCATTATATGCTTTAACATTAAGATTTGTACTCATAGAAATTACTAAAGTAGTCAAACCTGTTCATTAGAAGGGGGCGACCCAATACTTTTGGCTATATAGTGTATGTACAAGTCATTGGTGTTTGGTGATGAGTTTTTGGCTCAAGGTCTGTATTTACAGTCACACCAGAGGTGTTCAGCTGGGATTAGGACTTGGTTTTATGCAGACCAGTCAAGTTCTTCCACACTGAATCAAATCATTTTCTTTTTGAACCTTGTCTTATACACAGAGGCATTGTCATGTTAGAATAGAAAAGGGTCCTGTCCAAACTGTTGCTATAATCTTAGAAGCACACAATTTCCTAGAATATCATTATATGCTTTAACATTAAGATTTGTACTCATAGAAATTACTAAAGTAGTCAAACCTGTTCATTAGAAGAGGGCGACCCAATACTTTTGGCTATATAGTGTATTTAAAGTGTAAAGTATAGTTGCAATAGTTCCACTTAAGCACAATCAAATATACTTAAGTATATCTTAGCACTACTTCCGCACAATTAAAATGCATTAAGTACAAAATTAGTTGTTTCAAATTAGCAGACTTTAAGTATACCAGTTTACAATACTAAAATTGCAGGGTATTTTTATTGAGTAAATAAATATGTAAATGTATTTGCAGTATGCTTGGCTTGAAATAAATATATTTCAAATACATTTAAGTAGATTTATTTTTTACTAGGGAGTCGGGACCTTATGTCTTTCACATGTATATTTCTTTTCTCTCCTTTCATTTGAATATAGGTCTTGTTGTCACACTTGTTACCAGCCAGAGCCTGTGTGGTTTAACACTGCTGATACAGATTTGCAGTTGTTACTCATTTTTTTAGCACACATGCCCTCAAACACTTTCTTTTTTTATCTCTTGTCACGCTATAAACTTTCTTTTTGTAAAGTCCCCTTCTCTCTTGTGTTTCCCCTTTTCATTTTTTTTTTAAAAACATGATACGACAGCAAGAGAATGTGGAGACGATGGGTGACAAATGAGATTGGACAGAACTGTAGCACTGGTAAAATATGATTGGATGTCCCCCATATGATCATGCAACCTCTTATGACACGTTCCAGTTAGTCAGCGTGCTAATGTACCCACCTGTCTCCGCAAAACCACAACGATTCCACTGATAGTGGATAGAGTCATAGCACCATCTGTGCTGAGTGTAAGGTCAGCTAAAATACTTCCATTTACAGTCAAAGGCTCTAACAGTAAGACCCCCAGGTGCCTTGACTGTACCTAGTCATGCTGCATCAGTACGGGCAGATCAAGTCTGCTGATGCCAGAACGACTCTGTAACATCATGCACGGCTCTCATGTTATTCGCACATTCGGTGAATGCAGCTCGCCCCAAATGAGATCACGGGGTCGGCGGTCACACACCCGTCAACACTATTTGCCTCTTCCCCCTCAGACAAGAGCGACGCTCACAGACTAGAGGATGCTCTCCGTAGAAGGTCTCGTGTAAATATGGAAGAGATGACAGCGCTTACTCATAGCAACAGAGATACACACGCATAAACACACACATCCACGTCGCATGAACACACGCCAGTGTCTCGTACAGGAAGCATAAGCTGCCAGCCATGTGGGCAGATGTAGAGAAGAGAAACCTGGTTGCTCATTTTAGTTTTTCTGTTTCATTGCTCATGTTGGGTTTATAACGGCTCATGGAGCGATAGCTAAAAGCATGCCGCTTGTTTCAGAGGAAAGGAATTCAGAGTAAGCGTGTCAGAGAGAGAGGAGGGAGTTGAGACAGAGGAAGACTGAGTTAGATGATTAGCTTCAGCAGTTACTTTTTCAAAGTAGGGGAAGTTGAGAGAAAAGTAAAACATTTTGTTAATTTCCAAAGTGCAGATTAACGTCTGAAATTGGAGAAGAGGAAAGAAAGGATGCTAAAGGAGGGATCCAAGCTATGCTGATTATAGTGGACAAGAACTGTAAAATTAAGTTTTGATTTGACGTGATTGAGTTTGAGATCAAGTTATGGGCCCTTTTGATCCAGAAGTCTTCTTGCCGGTGCTCTTTGTGGCAGCTCACCTTCTGACGGCAACTGGAGTTTGGTTGTGCCGTAGACGCCGGAACGCCAGGAGAGCTGTTCTTCTTGGTAATGCATGTCTTTCCCTGTCGCTTTAGCTGTCTGTCACTCACTCCGGTAGGGAATCTCCTGGCTTCTTGTTTCCTTTTTTGGGCTCCGCCTCTTCCTATTACATTAATGCTTGTAGAGTATGCTGACATGAAGTCTAAAAAGAAATTCAGGAGACAACTTAAATAAATGTGGATAAAAAAATCTAATTTATTGATTTATTTAACCCTTTCAAGTTGCACAAATTATTTATTACATCAGCTTAATATTGTTGAAATTTCTGCATTAATTATTTTTTTTAAAGTTGTTGTTCATTAAAGGGGATGTCTAATGCTATTTCATGCATTCTGACTTATTTACACTGCTAAATAGTTGGATTCTCATGCTAAACATGACCATAGTCTCAAAACACAAAAAAGCCGAGTTGGACGTATGACAGAGTGTTTCTGTGCCAAATACACTCCTTTCATTGTTCGTATAAGTTTGGGAAAGTTTTTTTTTGCGTTTGGCCCTGTGTGACAATATAAAGGTCGGAATTTCTTTTATGGGCACTTCTCCTGCACGTGCACATCAACCAGAGCAAGAGCACGCCAATCAACGTGCGTCATTCGGGTTACGGAAGTCGTTGGCAGCGCTGCATAGGACTTGCTCAAAAAGGATTTGTCTTTTTGTTTTTTGACCACAAAATCAACAATGTGTCCAAAGGTTGTGAGGGAAAGATAACCTTGTTTAGCTTCCCAAAGAACCCAGCGTTATCAGCGTTGAGGGAATATTTATGTCAATGTCACAGCTTGTAGACGATCGCTACACAAAGGTTGCGTGTGCTCGTGACTATTTAGCTCAACCGTTCTCTTTTAGAAATCTGATAAAACTAAAGACAAGACTTTAGTACAAGGAAAGACCTGTTAGTGTTCAGTGACATTTTAAGAGTTTCTGTTGTTTTTGTGGTTACCATAGTTGCATAAGCAATGACTGTGCAAACGCCAGTGACTAGTAATATCTAACTTTTTCATTTTTCATTTACATAAGTTACATTTAGCATGTACTATGTTAACTGTAGGGATGGGTATCGTTTACATTTTATCGATACTGATACCAATACCGATACTGCTTATCGATACCGGTACTTATCGATACTATTTGCTGCAAAAAGATATGACGTGAAAAGTTATTTTAATACTGCTGAACTATAGCAACTGTATTAAAGTTCTTCAGTCAAGAGCAGTGAGGTTTTTTTTATCTTTGTTTTATTTTATTAACATTTAAATGAATAGTTCACTCAAAAATGAAAATCGTGTCCTCATTGTACTCACTCTCAAGTTGTTTTAAAATTCTGTTGAACATAAAAGTTATTTTGAAGAATGTGGGAAACCAAACAGCTGCTGGTTGCCAGTGACTTCCATAGTATTTTTTGCTACTATCAAATTCATTGTGGACCAGCAACTGTTTGGTTACATTCTTCAAAATATCTTCTTTTGTGTTCAGCAGACGAAATAAATTAATGCAGGTTTGGGACTTTTAATTTTAATTAAAATAGATAAGATGAATTGGTTCCAGAGCCATCGCTCAATTATGTTGAAATTAGCTGGAACAACACTTGTGTGTGTGTGTGTGTGTGTGTGTGTGTGTGTGTGTGTAATTTGTTTATGCTACATATTAAGTTCTGTAACTCAATGTAGTTTATTTCATTAGAAGTTGTTATAATCAAAAAAGATTGATGCAAACCTTTAAAAATGTATTTTTGTTGTTGTTGTTGACTTCTAAGATTTCTAAGGTTCTTTTATATTTGTGCTGCCTGCTGTACTGTAATAAACTTGTCAGCATGTCACAGAACAGCATGCTATTTTACGTTCTCACACAGTACTTAGTCATGAGCCTCACACGGCATTAACTGCAAAGTTCGTCTTTGACATGTAAACATTGCAGCTCTGCTGTAATTTATGCGATCAGCTCACTGTCATGTGCCACATTTCATACAGTAATACTGTTGTAAATATGACAGCAGTCTGAGCATGTGTGATAGGGATTTGTGTTTTGCACCCATGTGGCTAGTTTAGACTTTGACTGCAGAGCTTTGGGTGAAGGACAGAGGTTGCCCTGGGTAATGTTGAATGTCCTGGTGAGCATTATTGGTGATTGCTGTCAGTCAGGAAGGATCAAGTCAAATGGGGACGATGCGGGATTGTGTTCCCATGCCAACCTGGCACAGTAGTGTGACATGGTGTACCAGTGCCACATAAGTATCTCGTTACCACTGGCGGCACCATAGAATTCTTTGAACAGTAGTATTGTAAATGTGTGTTGTTTTATTAGGGATGCACAATGTATTTGTACTATTAGTAATTGTATTTGTACTATTAGGCCAAAATTATTATTATTATTTTTTTTGTATTTTTTTTTTTGTAACAGCACTTTTAAAAGTTTGGGGCCAAAAGAAAAAAAAAGAAAAAATTATTATATAAAATATTTGAATCTATTTTAAAATTTAATTTATTCCTGTGATGGCTGAATTTTCAGCATCATAACTCCAGTCTTCAGTGTCACATGATCCTTCAGAAATCATTCTAATATGCTGATTTGGTTAAGAACCGACTCTTATTATTATCAATGTTGAAAAGAGTTGTGCTGCTTAATAATGTGGAAACAGTGATGCATTTTTTATCAGAATTCTTTGCTGAATAAAAAATGACTAAGAACAGCATTTAGTTGAAGTAGAAATATTTTGTAACATTATATATTTACTTGTCATGATTGATAAATTTAATGCGTCCTTGTTGATTAAAAGTATTACTGTCATAAAAAATTAAATAAAAAAATAAATCTTAGTGACCCCAAACTTTTGAACGGTATGTATCGGTTCATATTTATTATATTGGCAAATATTGTGTTTTGTGTATTTAATTTAATAACACTGTTAAATGTAATCTTTAGCAAATCTCCAAATTTATATCCATTTTTTTATTCTGCACATTAATTTTGTGATGCCTAAATTTACTTGTAACATTTTAAAAGCTGATTTTAGGTTGTAGCGTTTTTATTTAATTTATTTAGTCAAATCTATTTAGAAATGTTGTATTACTAATTATCAGTTTATTCCACAACATTAAAATAATTATTGACTTATCAGCCAGAAAGTAATCAGTGCATCATGGTAAACTGTAAAGAATTATACTGTTATTACAGAATTTAACCAGAATAGCCACCTCATTCTATATAAAGAACAACTCATTCAAAAACATGATGAATGTGTGATATCATGACACATTAGCTGGTATTATACCATAAAATGTAGGGATGTGACGAGATCCCGTGGCACGAGATCTCGCGAGATCCAATGTGTCTCGCGAGAACGTGACGATATCCTCGCAAAATATTTTTACAATGTTTACATTAGATCTGCACCATTAATCATTAAAAATTGCACTTGCGATCTTGATTCAAACACCCACTCGATCTTATTCCTGAATGACAACGATTCAGCTATGTCTATTAAGACTGTTTCACATCGCGAGTGTCAGTGGAGCGTGAGAAGCACGTTTTGTCGCTGCCCCTGTAAACGAATCAGAGGGTCGGCCATCATCACGCTTCCAATGTGAACGCTGTCATTCACTGATATGGGTGGCGACAAAACATGCGCTGCTCAAGCTCCACTGACACTCGCGATGTGAAACAGGTGTTAAAGACATTCAAATCTACATTCATGCTGCTGCTGATCCAGAAAGAGCAACACAAACAGTCTTTTCAACCACATCATTATTTCTGTGTTACAGACATTTAAATAACAGAAATACTGGGATAAAAGTTTATAGTTTGGGTATAAACAATTATTGTCTACAGTAGCAATCAAAACGAAAGTATCTTAACACTTGTATTGTAACGTCATCTTCCGCCAGGAGGTGGCGACAACCTGTTTAAAAAATGTATTTGACATTGAATCATTCATTCAGGAGACTCTTTTTTTTTTTTCTTCATTGATTTTTTTTTTTTGTTCAAATGAATATATATATATTTAAAAGACTTAAGCAATGAACATTTTGTCAGAACCATTAGTAAATTACGTTATTTTGTGAGAGAATCGTGATCTCCAATTTATAAAAAAAAAAAATAATATTCTCAATTTATCCAGAATCGTGCAGCTCTAGGTTACATGTTGTTTATTACTGCATATAATTCTTTAACAAATAAGTTGATTTCAAAATGCACCTACATTTTTTGCATTTTGTGTTTTTCAGTTGAATAAAATACTATTTTTCCCTATATATTTCATCAATGAGGATTTTTTTTTTTAAAAGTCTAAAAATCTCGTCTCGTCTCGTTCTCGTGAACCCAGTCTCGTGTCTCGTCTCGTCTCGTAGGATAAGTGTCTCGTCACACCCCTAATAAGATGTGATCAAGGCATTGTGAGAACCTTAGAGCAGAGATTGTAGAAGTGCCCAAATCTGTTTGTCTGTCAGACAGACTGTGACTTATGTAACTCTCATGCGGCCTGAGCTGTTGAAATGTCTGAGTGGAGAGGGGGGGCTGTTCTTTTGGATGGTTTGCACCCATGCATACATGTATGAGGGCGAACAAGCGCTGGGTCACACAAGGTCTGTTTCTCTGGTTTAGCGGTCGTAGCCTGCGTGTGGTGGAAGGATTGAAAAGAGAAAGATGCAACACTGCTCCACAGAGGTTATTATTAGCAACAGCAGGAAGTGTAGCAGAACATGGGTGTGGGTAAAGCGCCGGGGTTGGGCACATTCCGTTATTAGCTTTTGTATGTGTCTGTCTGTGTTTAGTTTGCACTGGCAACCACCTTTTGTCCTTGCTGTTGTACTCAGTTATGCATTTATACAGTTGCGGTAAACCTCAAGTCTGGGTGATTTATTTGGAACACAAATCCAAAACAAACTCCATGCAGAGTTCTGCCCACTGTTATCCATCAATCCCAGTGTCGTCTTAGGTTAATGCTTGTCTGAATTCCACTACAACACCTCAAGACTAATAGACTTTGTTTTAATGGGTCTTAGTGCTTTAGCTCCTAGCAGAGGCTTACTGTTATAGTCCCAGCACCTCTTTATCCCTGAGAATTGTCCTGAGTGGAACATTTGGCTTTCACTTCCTTTGCTATATGAAGTTAAATATTCAGTACAAACAGCATGTGTTTGTGATGGGCTTTTTTCAACTCCTAAAATGCTGTCATAGAATTTTAACCAAATTAGGTATAAACTAAGCAAAACTTGCATACTAAATACAAGCAAAAATATATTGGATGTTCTTGGAACACAAGCTGTAAATGTCGTCCAGATTGGGGCATTTTTGGGTCGCTTAGATTTTTTTAAAGGAGTTTTTTTTCCTCACCAAGTCTGCATTTATTTGATTAAAAATAGTCAAAACTGTAATATTGTAAAAAAATATATATATTACAATTTAAAATAACTATTTTCTGTTTTAATTAATTTTAAAATGTAATTTATTCCTGTGATGGCAAAGCTGAATTTTTAACATCATTACTCAGTCTTCATTACATGATCCTTCAGAAATCATTCTAATATGCTGCCCAAAAAAAGCATTTACTATTATCAATGTTGAAAACCGTAATATAAAGATTTTTCAGGGTTCTTTAAATAATAGAAAGCTTTAAAAAACGCATTCTGGAAATTAAAATCTTTTGTAACAAATGTCTTTACTGTCACTTTTGATCAGTTTAATGTTTGTTAAATAAAATATTTTTTTCAAAAAATGTCATATAAAATATATTTATAAATAAAATAACATGTCAAAAGTATTATAATATAATACAGATATCTATCAATCTATCTATCTATCTATCTATCTATCTTGTGCTCTCTCTCTCTCTCTCTCTCTCTCTCTCTCTCTCTCTCTCTCTCTCTCTCTCTCGCTCTAGTGTGTGTTTGTGGGTGCATCACTGATTTGTTGACTCCTTCCTCTTTTTGTGACGGGCATCAATGTATCTTGCTGCTAGTAAGATACAATCTTGTTTTTGACCTAATATTGAAGTTGTGTTTTCTTGTCTTCTCTCTCTCTCTCTCTATACCATTAACCATCTATGTTTCCACCAAAATCTGTGGCATCAGCCATTTAAATAAACCCTTATCGGTCAACCACTATTGCAGATGTTACTGTGCTAACTAGGTTTTCACTCATTAGAGAACTGTGGTCACAAGGAAACCAAATTTTAATATCGGACTAATCAGATGAAGTAGGCTGCCTGGAGGGGAAATCAGCTAATTTCATGGATTATACAGAGACCGAATATGAAGAACCTGGCTCTTATCCATTTACCCATTCCCATGTTCAGTTTAAAATGGGAAGTGTCATCCCCTGTTTCCCAGAATCCCTTGGATTGAGCTTGTTGTTCATGTGGAAAGACAAATGGAGAAGAACAGAAGTAGTGCGGGAGGGAGGGAGCGAGCGAGGAGAAAAGGACACGAGCTGTGCCAGCCTCAGAGTGCCACCATAAAGAGGGAGAGAGAGAGTGAGTAACGCAAATATAAAAATGAAATGAATGAAAGAGAAGAAAAACCGGGCTCAGAAAACAGGAAGTAGAGAACACACGGAGGAGGGAGCTCAGTCCAACTGGACCTGATGAGAGATTAGACGTGATAACCACGAAGAAAGAGAGGGCGGGAGAGAGAGCGACAGAGGAGGGATAAGCACTCTGTGTGGCATTAGGAGTGTAAGCTCTGCCTGGTATTTATAGTTCAGAGGGCCGCAGGAGGAGAGAGCAGCCGAAAAACGGTGTCTTCAAACAATCAGATGAGAAACTGGGAAACAGATGTAGAGAGTTCATTCTAAATCTACTGGAGGAAGAGACAAAGATGGTATAAGTGGAAGGAGCACTAAGAGAAATCACCTGCTTTCTATCCCTTCCTGAAGGGAACATTTGTGATGGACCGGTTGTGCATTGTACTCTCAAAGGATAATCAGGGTCTTTCCTACGTGCCTCCAGCATCATTGCAGGGATTTACAGAGCTGTTTAAATGGGACACCGTGGGATCAAATGTCAGATCACTCTCTGTTTGGTCGCAGCTTTATGAGATCATGCAAGCATCGTGGTAGTTACTTCACTGCCTGTTTTGCTGACTCACATGTCTGTGATCACCCCGTTTCTGCAATTGGTGATCATATGACAGTGACAAATGGAGATTGAACTAGGGCTGCACATTTAATTGTATTCTAATTGTGATCATGATTTATTTTTCTCTCGTTATTCAAGCAGAATCATCTACGATGTTTGTGTTATATCCAAACATGAATCAAGACTACATTGTTTGCATTGGGGTTGCTAAATAAATGCACTTATGCTTCCTCTGTGCTACAATACATTTTTTTTACAATACTGTGCTACCATACAAAGTCAATGTTTTAATAGAAAACTATTAACATAATTTGGAATTATTGTAAATAATAGATATTTCACTGTTTTGGCTTTTGAAGCTTCTTACCAAATTTCAGAATGTAGAGAAATTAGGTAAAGTTAATATTGCGCTTGAGTTGACGTTTTCTTTATTTGTGCTTCATTATTCTAATGAAGTTTAAGAAGAAACTTCTTCATGAAAACAATTATGATTATAATTTAAATAAATAAAATATAATTTAAATAAATTACTTCAACAGTCTCATGCAGCCTTAGACTTGTCCATTGTTTTCCTTTATCCCTAAAAGTCCCCAGGATTTTCTCCCTCATTTCCCCTCCTGCATTCACTTTCACTTTCACTTTCATTTTCATTTTCTCCTCAATTCTGTTATATATACTTGTAGAGCTCTGCAGAGGAAATGATCACGGAACATCTCTTCATTCACTTGTTTATTGCTCAACTGGACCATGTTAGCCTGCATCACAATACTTTTTATGATATGGACTTGCATTGTTGTGGTGGCCTAGTTCCCTCCAGGTGCTTTGCAGTTTAAAGGTAAGGGACGGTTGAACTTGTGACAACAGAGACTATTCAGATGACATCATCCTGCGGGGACGCTCGCTCCTCTCACCATGCTGTTATGGAGTTCATAACAACAGTTCAGAGACGCATGATAATCTCTCATTTGTAGGCTTGCTAAAGAGACTCTTGAAGATGGATTGCTGCACAAAAGGTCCTTCAGTCAATCACAGGAATCTGAGCAACCACATATTGTGAGTGGTGGAAAGGACAGCACTCTTTACTGCGTTTACGACACATCTCTCCTGTGAGAGAGCGAGAGTGGCAGTGGTTTGAGGGAGGAGGGGAACATCACTCCTTATTAGTAGTGAAGGAGGAGCTCTTGAGTTTGACATGCACGTGTGAGCCAAGCTGCATGGTTGAGCTGAGCTTTGATATGGCAGCAAACATGAAGATCGACGAACGAGGAGGTAGAACGTGGGAGCTTTTACAGAAAAGGAGCAAGTGAAAATTTCTATGCCTTTTTTCCTCGAGTGTGGACTTGAGAGATTTCTGATTCCTGCCAGAGTGCGTTTGGACTAAAGGTGTGAAACGCCACACTCTGAGACATGACAGGAAGACGAAAGGGATGCTAGATCGTTCTGGAAGCCAAAAGGAATA
The DNA here is from genome assembly GCA_023376895.1 of Aspiorhynchus laticeps. Taxonomy (NCBI): domain Eukaryota; kingdom Metazoa; phylum Chordata; class Actinopteri; order Cypriniformes; family Cyprinidae; genus Aspiorhynchus; species Aspiorhynchus laticeps. Next base: position 24,925,008 of record CM041793.1, on the reverse strand, counting down.
AGTCACCAGCAGAATGTGGCCTGAATATTGCACTGAACGGAGACTGAATGCTCATCTGCACACGCTCATGTGCTGCGCAGGTCAGTTTCTATTTGCGTTCCTGTGCGTATGTCGTCACCTAGTCACATGGGCGCTGTGATTTGTGTGTCAGCGGATGTGCTGTTTGCTGATATGTTTGTCCACTATTGTCGTGGTGCTGGATCAAGTGTGCGAGCCGACGTGGATGAGCGTGAACATGATGGTGTGAGTTTCTGTACCATGTTTGCACAGTGTAGAGTGTGTGAACCAACACAATGACTCAGTGTACTGAGGAACAAGAGAATGTGCCTCTGTGTGACAGTCACAGACATGTGGACATATTCTAAGAAACAACTTGACACACATTTCCTTTTAAAATACTTTTGCAATAGTGTGTTTGTTTGTGTGTGTGCTTGAATCAGTTCCACAATGCAAAAGTGGGTGTGTGAGGTATGTGGAAAGCTATTTTGAATTTTGAAAAATTATTTTTTTCATTTAGGAAGGAAACATTAAGTATGCAAAAATATCACTGTAGTTTGTGTACGTCTTTTTTTTTTTTAATCGTGTATATTTATACATTATAATTTATGTGTATATACAGTATCTCACAAAAGTGAGTACACCCCTCACATTTCAGCAAACATTTTAGTATAATTTCTCAAGGAACAATACTACACAAATTAAACTTGGATATATTTTAGAGTAGTCAATGTGCAGCTTGTACAGAATTACAAATTTACTGTCCTCTAAATAAAGCTCGACATATAACCATTATTGTCCAAATAACTGGCAACAAAAATGAGTACACCATAAGTGAACATGTCAAAACTGTGTCCAAAGTATCAATATTTTGTAGGGGCACCATTAGCACTGCCTTAATCCTCCTGGGCATGGAGTTCACCAGAGCTGCACAGGTTGTTGCTGGCATCCTCTTCCACTCCTCCATAATGACATCACTGAGCTGCTGGATGTTGGACACATGTTGCTTCTCCACCTTCCGCTTGAGGATGCCCTACATGTGCTCAATAGGTTTCAGGTCTGGAGACATACTTGGCCACTCCATCACCTTCACCTTCAGCTTCAGCAGCAAGGCAGTTGTCATCTTGGTGGTGTGTTTGGGGGTGGTTGTTATGTTGGAAAACAGTTTCTGAAGGGAGGGCATCATCTTCTGCTTCAGAATGTCACAGTACATGAACCGCAGTTCCCCAGTACCAGTAGCACTCATGCAGCCCCAGACCATGATGCTACCACCACCATGCTTGACTGAAGGCAAGACACAATTTTATTGGTACTCCTCACCAGGGTGTCGCCACACATGCTTGACACCATCTGAGTCAAACAAGTTTACCTTATGCCAAGTTCACACTGCACGATTTTAGCACGATTTTTCACTCGCCGACAGGTTTTGATAAATCGCCGACAAATGCCCGAGATCGGAGGCAAATCGGTGCTCTTTCCCGCGAGTGACAATCGCGCAGTGTGAATTATCAAAGACGCGACCTGAGGGAATCGCCGACACGTTGCCGACGCCCGCAGAATATTTGGCATGCTAAATATCTGGAGCTGTCGGTGATTCTCAATCCTGCTGTGTGAATGAGTTCTGACCGGTTCTGACTGAAAAATACATCCGCGATGACCTACAGCCAATGAGAGAGCAAGATACAGGGCAGCTGGAAGTTCCAGGAGGATTTTTTTTATTTTATTTTTTTACAAAGCGAGCATTAGAATATACAGAACAGGTAGGCTACATGAAGATGAAGAAGAGGCTAGGGTTTTTCCTGTAAATAATATTCTTCTATAAAGGACAAAATATTTATTGCATTTTTCTTTTTCATCACTTTGAGGGCTTTTATAGGCTATAAGAAATAAACTCATTCTAAAATGCACGTTGGTTTCACTTTCAAGTAGGCTAGATTTGTGTATATAAAAATTTCACAGCAGAAGTATGTTTGTTAACAAGTCATCTTTATTAATTATTGTGTGTTCGTGGAGGACTTATAGACCATAATAGCAGCGTGATCTTGCGTTATTTCCTTATCACTTCTCGCGTGCGTTTGGCTGTATTTGCGGATCAGACAGAGTTGTCGGCGATTATTCCTATTGTGAAATCGTGCAATGTGAAACCCCCTGTCGCGGATCCATCGTGCAATGTGAAAACAGCAGCGACTGAATCCTACCCCAGATAGTCATGCAGTGTGAAAACAACGGTGATCCGACGAGTTTGAATATCGTGCCGTGTGAACTCGGCATTAGACTCATCAGACCACAGGACATGGTTCCAGTAATTCATGCTCTTGGCCAGGTTGTCTTCAGAAAACTGTTTGCAGGCTTTTTTGTGAGCCAGCTTCAGAAGAGGTTTCCTTCTGGGACGACGGCCATGCAAAACCGACTTGTTGCAGTGAGTGGCGTATGGTCTGAGCACTGACAAGCTGACCTTCCACTTCTGCAACCTGTAAAGCAATGCTGGCAGCACTCATGCGTCTGTTTTTTCATCCAGTGGTCAGTATGAATTGAACTCAAAGAACCAAATTGTAACTGCTCTAATACAAGATACACAAATTTGTATGGTCCTGTCAAGCAGACAAAAACATGATGAATAGGACATTTGGCTGCATGGTTAAACGATGTATAGCTGTTATCACTTAGGGTGTACTCAGTTTTGTTGCCAGCTTTTTTGACTATAATGGCTGTATGTTGAGTTATTTTCAGAGGACAGTAAATCTTTACTGCTATACAAGTTGCACATTGACTACTCTAAAATATATCCAAGTTTCATTTCTATAGTATTGTCCCTTGAAAAGATATACTAAATTGATTGCCGACTTTGAGAGTGAGATGTTCTGTGTGTGCTTATCGGAGGAAGTGGGCCGTCTGCACCACATGGTTTCTTAGTATTGCTGTGTCTCTATAGCAACCACATCAACTGTAGCCTCACAGAAAGAGGCCGAAAGAAAGCGGCAGATAAAGCAGGAGTGTAATGAACTCATAGAACAGCAGGCTTGTGTGATCAATTTCTATTCTGTGCTTGGTTGCGTCACTAGTGTGGCATGTTCAGAATAAGAGACAAAACAGACCTGAGGTTCGTGTCTCAATTCAAAACTTCCTGCCCATAATTCTTTGTTTGCAATGTTTTTAGATCATACCAATATCTGTTGCATCAGATATCAGATCAGGATTGTGATATGTCAGCTTTGATCTCTATTATGTGCACTGAATTACATAACGTTCAAGATATTAGGGCATTTCTGGGTACATAGAGTGTGGTGTGAAGCAACATCAAGCATTCACTTGTCATGGTTTTCTGAGCATGTGTTCGTGTGACCTCCTACATGTTATAATAAGTTGTGGAGAATATAGGTCAAGTGACAACGGTAATGAACCTATTAACTGGTCTTTTTTTAAACTTTCAGCCTAGTTTCCAATTTTACCAAACCTCTGCTAATATAGCATATACTCATGTATCTCTGTAACCTTTTATGCCTGTACATTTTATTTGTTAATATTGTGGATTTAATATGACTTTCTAAAAGGCTTTATAAAATAATAATAATAATATTTTTTTTTTAAAATCATGGCTGTTTAAAAAATGACTTTCCAGGAAAAACATTAGCATGTTGTATTTTAAACTGGTGTGTTATTTAAATGAAAATAACCACACACACACACACACACACACACACACACACACACACACACACACACACACTGCTGTTCAAGTTCAATAGTTTGGAGTCAGCAAAAGTCTCTTATGCTCACCAAGGCTGTATTTATTTAATAAGAAAATACAATAAAAACTGTAATTATGAAATGTAACAATTTAAAATAACTTTTTTTCTGTTTTAATATTTTAAAATGTAATTTATTTTTGTGATGCAGAACTGAATTTTCAGCATCATTACTCCAGTCTTCAGTGTCACACGATCCTGCAGAAATCATTCTGAAATGTTGATTTGGTGCTGAAGAAACATTTCTTATTATTATCAATGTTGAAAACAGTTGTTCTGCTTAATATTTTTGTGGAAACCGTAATACTTATTTTTCCAAGATTCTTTAAATGGAAAGTTTACTGTAATTTTTCATTTGTCAAATTAAAGCAAAAAAAAAAAATCTTTCTGACCCCAAACTTTTGAATAGTAGTGTATTTACAATATGGCTTTCTATTAAATCATGTGACCATGGGTAAAATGTATGATTTATTAATGTATTAATCATTAAAAGACACAATTTTGCATTTTACGGTCCGTGTTTGAATTCAGGCTATTTAAAGCAAGACTGGAAAGACGCTTGTAAATAATACACAGCATGATGCTGTAGTCCTCTTTATGTGTTACATAATTAACCCAATCTCTCTTCCTCCCCCTCCTTGCCTCTTCCTCTCTGTCTCTTTCTGCTGTTTCCTCTTCTATCTCTCTTTTCACAGATGAACGAGACAGGGTGCAGAAGAAAACTTTCACAAAATGGGTCAACAAACATCTCATAAAGGTACAGTCCAGCACGCCGGGTGCACTGCACAATGCTAAGGCCTGCTGGCCGCTGGGCTTCAGTCCTGCTGAACACACAGCATGCATGCTCACATGTTCACACTTACACATAAGACTCAGAGACTGATCTTATTAATATTAATTAGGACGCTTTCAGTTGGTCCTGCAAGTCAACAATTGTACTTAAACTGTTTTTGGTTTAATAATAATAACACAATGACAAAAGTATCTCTCCAGTGTTTTGTCCATATGACTCTGAAAAGACATTCAGTATATTGTCATGCTCCAGAACTATATTTGTGAGTCTGTTAATCCTCTGTAACTCCTGCCCCACTGACTACAGATCATGAGAGCAAAGAATGCTGGGTATTTCAAGGGCAGGGCAGATGACCAACTGCAGAAGGGCCAGAGTTATGAGGTTAGAGATAGAGAGTCATAACTCTGCCGGTATTACTGTAATGTAGGTCAGACCATAGGAAATGAGATTTACACAGTGCTGCTGGAAGGTTAGACTCTACAAGTAGTGAGTTATATATATACTAGACCTCTGTGACCCTTTTGGGACCTCTTTATGTTGTATTAGAGACGACAGACTGTTTGTTACCCACATATAACAAAATACAGATTACGTGTCTTCAATGCTTCAAAGTAGGGCTACAAAATGATTAATTGAGATTAATCTAATTCAAAATAAAAGTGTTATATCAAGAATTTTTTTTAGATTTATATATAAAATAGGGCTGGACGATATGGCCAAAATGTATATCACGATATATTTTTTTAATTTCGGTCGATACGATATAATTCCGATATCGATATGAACACTTAAAAAAAGCCTCATAAAAACTGCCAAGAATGCCCACAACAGTGTGTTCCTGTGGCTCAGTGGTAGAGCATTGCGTTAGCAGCGCAAAAGGTTGTGGGTTCGATTCCCAGGGAACACACATAGTGATAAAAACATGTATAGCCTGAATGCACTGTAAGTCGCTTTGGATAAAAGCGTCTGCTAAATGCATAAATGTAAATGTAAATGTTTGTACCAACAAACTTATGAAAAATGAACTTGCCAAATCTATGAACTTCTATAAAACTATATAATATTTAGGGGGGGGAAAACAACACAAATAAATTAATGTTCACCTTTTATTTGTATTTAGCCTTCATACAAACAAGAAATGCAAAATCACTGTCAAATAAACATCTCAGACTCACCTTATTATTATTAATATCTTTAACTTCAAACTGTAGGCTAACATACACTACCAGTCAAAAGTTTTTGAACAGTAAGATTTTTGTTTTTTAAAGAATTATCTTCTGCTCACCAAGCCTGCATTTATTTGATCCAAAATACAGCAAAAATAGTAACATTTTGAAATATTTTTTACCATTTAAAATAACTTTTCTATTTGAAAATATTTTAAAATGAGAGTTATTCCTGTGATTTCAAAGCTGAATTTGTAGCATCATTACTCCAATCACACGATCGTTCAGAAATCATTCTAATATTCTGATTTGCTGCTCAAAAAACATTAATTATTATGTTGAAAACAGCATCTATCTGAAATAGAAATCTTTTGTAACATTATAAATGTCTTTATCATCACTTTTGATCAATTTAAATAAAAGTATTAATTTCTATACCCCCCCCCCCAAACAAAAGAAAGGAAAATTATACTGACTCCAAGTGAGTTGCTGCAGAAAACAAACAAGAAAATTGAGCAACAACAAAAACATGTTGCTGGAGACAACTTATTTTTATTGAAAATGCAATCTGATTCTCTGCCAGTAGGAGGTGCTGTGAGAGCGGTCACTAGCGGTTTCCACAGTAATGGCTGTACTCTAAGCAGCTCCGCTCATGAACTCTACTTTATCAGATAAAATGAAAATGCCAACAAAACTATTCTGAAGACAGTCGGTTTCCTTCATAGATACACATAAATCACATAGATACTCACATAAATCACCCGCGACGCGTTTTGATTTTGAAACGTGCAGTGCTCATGTTTATTCAACGAAGTCAAACGCCACAAATAAATCAATGTATTAAGGTAATGTATATCGAGATATCGGAAATGTGTTTAAAAATCATATCACCGTTATTGAAAAAAATTATATCGCGATACATATTGATATTGAATTATTGTCCAGCCCTAATATAAAATATTTATATTTATATATAATATATATATATAATATATATATATATATATAAAGTATAAATGTATACATACAAATATTTTTTTAAATATATTCATATATGTGTGTGTGTATTTATATATATACATAATACATATACAAAATACATGCTACATATAGTATGTAAACAAACTTTTATTTTGAATGCGATTTAATCACGATTAATCGTTTTGCAGCCCTACTTCAAAGTGATGTTAGATCCCACATTCTGTTTCGGTTTTAATAGTGGACAGGTCTAGAATTATCAATTGATAGTTGACAGGTCTATAATTCTGGAATGATTAATTCTGGAAATTTGCAATTATTCAAATGGCTCTGGCTGTTATAGCATAGCTCGCATAGTTTGTCATGAGTCTCATTAGCAGATACTAAGTAGGTGATGATACCTGTTAGCATTGTGTTACACATCTCTCTCCATCTCTGGCAGGTGAACAGGTATGTCGTTCCCCTCAGGCAATGTTGCACTGACTAAAAGCAGAGTGTAGATTGTGTCATGTCCGTTTGTTTGTCCTTTACACACTCCTAACATAAACAGTGACCTCATTGCAAACTGGTTTAAGAGGGGTTGTACAACATACCTGTCTACAGGAATGACTGCTGACTACAGAGGGGGGAAGCATTTGAGTGTGACACATTGTATTATTTAATGCTCCACCGCTTGGGTATTACTCCAGTGCCCAAGTATAGTTTGTTATTCTCTCTGTCCATGGCAACAGGGCATCCCCTGATAATACACCCTTGATAAACACTGAAATGACATGGAAGAGACAGAGGTGGAAAGAAATTACCTCTGTATTGATTGAAATAAAGGGAGGGAATGGAGAGGATTGTGAGTCTCACAGTTGTCAGGATGTTCTTTTATACTCCGCAGATGGTTCCTCTGTGACCCTGTGGGGAGGCAGCTGTGTTGGATTTTGCTGTATACAGCTTAGAATCTCTGAATCCACAAACACACACACACACGTGCACTTTAGTACAGAATTTCAAGATCCTCCATGTTTTTTTGCTGGTTTACTGGCCCATCTCAATGCGCCTGGCGCCCTCTGCTGGTTAGAGTTAGTGCACTGCAGTTGTCTCTCTATGGAACTAATTTACATCACAATTTTATCCAAACTGCTTTTGTTAATGGGTCGCAACCAACCAAACAAATTAGTCTGCTAATTGTCATTTAAATACAGATTAATTTATAAACTCAGCCTGTAACCAAACATGGTAATTCTAGCACAAACCTTATTGAAACAGTTGCTTATAATACAAACACTTACACATAGGCCTCTAAATACTGTAAAGAACTCAACATCTCACTCTAACTGTGTTTCTCTCTTTTTCTCACCAGGTGCGGAAGCACATCACAGACCTGTATGAGGATCTAAGAGATGGGCATAACCTCATTTCCCTGCTTGAGGTGCTGTCAGGCGTCACATTGGTGAGAAAGCAACTACCATCACCTTAACACACACACACACACACACACACACAGGATATACATAAGGTTGTACACAAATTTGATTCCAATGCTTTATGCCGTTCTCCCAGGTAATTCATGTGGCAGAGATCTGCTTTATCTTCCATAATGCAATTCAGAGTCACATGGTGCCAGGGGATCATGTCACATGAGTTGACCTGGGGGTTAGGCTGATGTCATAAAGTGTCCTGGCTTGTTGCCGAATGCAGATACAGGTCTTGCTGCAGAGAAATAGCTGAGTCTGACGTGTACTGCAATGTGTTGTAATGACATCTGCATTAGTACATTATTTCTGCACTCAATCTTGCCCACTCTGATGGCTGGGGACCATGATGCACTGGGGCAGACTGAATGATGGGTTGATTAACAGAGACAGACTGCTGACACACCACCTGCCCTCTATGATTGCTCTCTCACTCCGTCTTCATTCCTTTCTATTACCTCATCTTTTTTATGATTTATATATATACACATACAGTATTATTATTGTTTTGTTTTTTGAGTGGGGGGGGTGCTTTTTTGTTTTGGTTTTGTTTCACTCTCTTCCTCCATTTTTTAATTTATTAAACTGTTGTTTTATACATATATCATCCCTTCAACACTGTTTCTGTCTTCATCCTTTCTCTGTGACCCTCTCTATGATGATGTCATCAGCACAAGGGTGCGTCGACTCTGCGGAGAACGTCTGTGTCACGCGCACCCCCACTCATCCTGCTGGGTGGGGAGGACGAGGAGGATGGAGCTCAGGGAGTATGTGTGACCCCCCCTCCCTCTATTGAAATGAACACAGTCACACACAGCTCTGTACACTGCATGGTGTGGACTCAAAGGACAGGTCAATTGCGTGAATATGCAGAGGGGAATGTCTAATACGCCGATGCATAATTCATAATGGCGCACATAATCTGATTTATTACATTTAGGTGTTTGAGAGACCTCGCCTTGCGTACACACACATTTTATATACACGTCACGTCAGTTCTTCCAACGCTCACATCACATGCTCACATTGAATCTGATGACTTTGACACATCTGCCCTGTTGTGGGGGTTTTCTGGTCACCTGTTTGCAGGTTTGCTGTACACCCTGCTGCATTTGTGGGTGATAGTGAGCATGCTTTGCTTGTAAGGGTGTGTGAGTCTGCTACATGACCTCAGTAGAGAGTAGTGATAGACCGATATATTGGACAGGCCAGTTAATTGGATGATATTTGGCCATTTTGATTATTGGCCATGTCTGGCTGATTAATATAATTAGCCATTCAGCCTTGTCAATAGATAAAACCATCTTATTTCCTATTGTTAAATTGTAATATACACTTACAGTTCAAAGGTTTGTGGCCAGTAAGATTTTTTAATCAATTATTTTATTCAGCAACTATAAATTAAATTGATTAAAAGTGATAGTAAATATATTTGTTTTCAACATTGAAAATAATAAGAAATGTTTCTTCAGCACCAAATCAGCATATTAAAATGATTTCTGCAGGATCGTGTGACACGGAAGACTGGAGTAATGATGTTGAAATTTCAGCTTTGGCATCACAGAAATAAATTGCACTTTAAAATATGTAGAAAGTTATTTTAAATTGAAATAATATTACTGGTTTTACTGTATTTATTTGTTAACCAATGCAGCCTTACTGAGCATAAAATACTTATTTCAAAAACATTACAAATCTTATCAACCCTGGACTTTTGGATGGTAGTGTATATTGACATTATATCGGCCATCTACTGTCCTGCACTCTAGATACTGCTATTGGTCAACCACCTCTAGACAGATGTTAGCAAGCGAGACGCAATGTGTGAGATACAATAATTATATAGCTTTACTGTTTGAATGGTTTGCTAATGGCGACATTTTCACAGTATGCTAACTATTCCCTGTAACTCTGAGACAGGATTATTAATTACTGACAAGCCTGTGAGGGTCTTGTGTTATTTTGCAGTGTGCTGCTTTTTCTGCTTTCAGGCTTGTGCTAATGAAGCTGTCCTGTTTTCACACAGACCTCCAATTTGCCCAGATTAGCAGTGCACTCATCTGCATTCTCTCTCTGTTTTCTCTCTCACTGTCTTCCTGTCTTCAATAGCCCAGGGAAAAGGGTCGCATGCGATTTCACCGACTCCAGAATGTGCAGATCGCCTTGGACTTCCTTAAGCAGAGACAGGTATGAATGTCTAAAAAAATGACACTTTCTCACTCTCAGAGTTGCTTTTTACAGATCGTCAACTCTTTATTTATAAATGCAAGGATGTAACCAAATATTCAAGAGTTGAAGAAATCTCATTCATCAACTATTCCTCTGAATATTTGGAAGGACGTGTCCCCTTTAGTGTTTAGGCTAGTTACCCTCACTAATGAACTAATGTAATGCACATTTAGGGGAAGTGAATATAAGATGATAGCTTGGGACGTCTGTGTCCTCAGTCTCATTGTGCTTCAGTTGGCAACATGGCTCTGAGATAACATGACCTGGAGTTGATAGATGTGTTCTGCCCCATGCAAGTCTGTCCAATCCCCTCTGTGTTGTCACCAGGGTCCCTAAACCAGACAAAATGCCAACCAGGGCCCTTCTCCCAATGCGTAGTACATAGCTTCTGAAAGCTGTAAGCGTAAGAGGACAACAAATGCCAAAGCTGTCCTGAAATTACATTACATCGTCAGTTTTCACCTAGGCATAGTCTTTTATTGGCAATCAGTTCTTTTTTTTTTTAACACCTTTACACCAAATTGTACTTTTAACTCATTCAGATATTTTCCACTAATGAGTCTTTTTTTAATGCAGGTCAAATTAGTGAATATACGCAATGATGACATCACAGATGGGAACCCAAAGCTGACACTGGGACTGATCTGGACCATCATCCTTCACTTTCAGGTAAGTTCACCTTAGTCACAGCTGTGTCCTACTTGAATATGTAATGTTCAACAGCATGCCAGAGTTCGAGGTGACTCTGCTTAATGCTAATAGCGGCTGTTTACCAGCCTCTCATGTCCGAAGCTGTCAGTCTGACCAGCAGGGATTTGCCCGTGGCAAGAATATGAGAACTCAAGAGGGAATGGTGCACAAGGAGTATGTGATGGATAGAGTACAATCCTAAACTCAGACTCTGAAAATGCTCAGGGAATGGTTTATATGGTGCTTCAATAGAAAAGACCTGGCAGTCTGCCTGTTTTGCAGAATGACAGACTTTCTAGACAGGCATTGCCATCCTGCATGCTGATAAAGAAACAAAAATCTGTGGAAATGGGCCCTGCAGATTTGTGAAATGGCCTTCAATTTTCTACACTTATGGGTCAAGCTAGAGAAGTAAGGTCTGTTGGATGAATACTTCACTGCTGGATGGTAATGTCCCATTTATAAAGGCAATTTAAATAGGCTGCATGGTAGTTTATCCGAAGCAATAAAAATATATTTTCACCCTTGCTCCAGAATTGAATACTAGCACAGATTGTTCCAACCATATTAATAATGTACTACAATAAACACATGACCAGTTAAGCTAATTTTTGATTGAAATTTGTGTAGAAGGCTTATAATCTGATCAAATAATGACTCAAGAAAGAAATATTCAAATCACTGTTGTTACGGTTTCTGTTCATTCTTTGAAAATGCATTGTATGCAGTACTATATGCTCTGATTGTAGTCTTCATGTTTTAGCAAATATAGTATATCAGTTTGTGAACATTGTATGCATACGCAAAAATGGATACTATGTGCAGTATACAGTTGTGAAGTTGTATTTCATTCCAAACATAACCTTAGTCACCCACCAGCTATGAGAAAAGGCCTCAATGCTAATTTAATAAATACTATCAAAAGTAATAAAACTGTTGATGCATTTTTAACAAACTCTCTGCTGATAATTGAAGAGTTCTATTAAATGCTCTTAAAAATCCAGTCATCATTTACTGCATACTAGCTGCACTTCCCAGGATCGTCCAGCAGAGGACACTGTTATTATCAACAGAGCGGTTACATCACAAGGTGACACATGCAGCTGGTTACCAAGGTGATTGTGTTTCATATGACCCCAAAGCCTTTTTCAATCAGCATGATTCAGCAGAAAAGAGTGGAGGAACCATAGGCCTCATGAAATGGCAAAATAAAAAAACACATAAGAAAAATATTAAAATAAAGAAATATAGCTTTAAAAATTAAACCACGTTCCCCCACAGTGCTTGAATCTGATACTGTTACGTCCAATATATTTTAACAATAACTAGAGAGCAGAGATTTGAAACAAATTATCTAGACAAATTGCAGTAATTGGTTCAGAACAGAGCAGGCCACTATTATGTTAGTCACATAAAAGGTGTGGTTGTCTGGCCAGCTGGGTTGTTTGGCAAAGATTGCAGTGTGCAGAAATCTTATGCTCTCTATCTGCAGCATAAAGCTGATAGGTACTGGTCTCTGTCTGTCAGTAAACAGAAATTTACCCCATCTCAGTTACAGTACAGGAGACTCTGGGTGCATGACAATTAGGTTAAAAAAAAGTGGACTAAGCTGGCTGATTATCATGGTTCTGATTGATTTATTACTTGTTAATTCATTACCTTCCTTTGCAATCCTGCTCGTGTATGCTACTTCTGATCACATGACTAAATATCATCACAGTGCTGTATTTTGTGTAGGAGTGTCTATAGAAGAGGGATATCTTCATGTCTACACCCTCTTAAGGTGTGGTCACATTTACTGCTATTTGCCAAATTTCCGCTGCCGAAATCCACACGATCAAGAGAAAGATTTCCCCATGTGAATTAAGCATTGGGTTCAATTGCTCATGCAAATGTGATGTATTGACCCAACAGCCTGCAGAATTTGATCCGAATTTAACTAACGTGAATGCATCTTAACAGCTGGCAAGATGTTTCATCTGCATCTCCTTAACTCTTTACAGATTGATCATGTTATTTAGACCAGTTACTGATAAATCCGTTCACCCTGCCTTGTCCCTTGTTAATTTTTGTTAAGATGTCTTATGGTTGGTGTGTTAATATGTATATATGTAAATATATATGTAAGAGAGGAGAGGCAATAATATCAGCTGTGAAGTGACATGTATGTTAAGGAGCAACAATTTAAAATTTCAGGTTCATTCTTTTCTTGCAGTCGCAGGCTGCCAACCAATTTGATTGGTGTGCATGTGCGCGTGTGTGTTGAGCTCTGAGCTCACCAGGCATCAGATCAGGGAGGGAGGGAGGGATGAGCACGTGGATAGGAGGAGAGAAAGAGAGAGGAGGAGGAGGAGGAGGGAGCGAGGGGGGAGGAGGAGGGAGCTAAAGCAGCAGCAGCAGGAGCGTATTCTGTGAGGCTGCAGCAGACTAGAGATGAAGCTCTTTTTTTCCGCTGGTGCCTACCAGTGAGAGCAGAGGAGCTACCCAGCAACTGAGAAGAGGACACATGCGACCTGCTATTACTGGAGCCCCTGGCTTCCTCTCTCCCCTGCAGGCCTCTTGAAGCACACCACATATACAGCGACACATATGCTTTCAATCTCAGAATCGGGATCGCTGAACCCTGCAGGCACACACATGTAAGTCGCACATTTTAATTTGTGCCCAGGTTGTGCAAAGGAGAGCACCGTATCAATCGGATCAATTTCGCCATGCTTGACTGACGGGAGCTACGCTTTTTTCAATACTGGGTCAACCACTCTTCTCCGAGGCCAGCAGTGCAGCTTCAGGTTGGGGGAGGATTCCTCTGTATTTACCTTCTATTCCTCTTCCAGCCATGGTTCAACTGCCCAGCCCTATCCTGGCGGCATTCTAATTAGATTCCACAGCCAGAGAAGCTGACAGTATCAGGGACCGGCACCTTGTCAGTTATCACTCTTTCTCTCATCGGCTCACCCCAATCTAGGGACGTACACTGCTTAGTGGCAGAACAAGGAAGACAGGATGGCTTGAAACCGTGTCTACTTGATATATGAGACTGGACTATGTGCTAAACCACATCTATAACCAGCCATGTCAGCAGGGGGAAAGTGGTTGTTGAATTTTGCTGGCTGAAGGTGAGGTCTTCACTCATCGTAGTCACCGTCCTCTTTATTGACTTGAATGTGCTGGCGTCAGTGCATGGGATGCCAGTTCCCGTGGCAGCAGTGGCGAGACGCTTAGTACCTAGCCCCTCCCCTTATTTCTCTTCAATGTCTGGAGACTTGTTTTAATGGAGTTTGCGTGCCTGGGACATGAAACGCTCATAGCTACAGGTGTGAAGACCAAACATCATCTGACATGGGCTGGTTATGCTTGGGTGATGATGAGAACAAAATATGTTAAGCTCTGATGGGTTGTGACTAAATTGTAGATGAGCTGCCTGACTCTGCTCTTTCGTCCATTAGTAGCTGATCTGGGACCTGTTACACAGCTTTACTGTAAGCGTCCCACAGGACTTTTATGACTGCTTCCCAATGCATTACCTACCCTATGTGATGTTGGCACTACGGAGTGCAGTGATCAATAATGTATACTAAAGATATTCAGAGAAGCTTGTGTTTCTAGGCATCTTACTGTACACACATAAATACGTGTTCAGACATGGTTTTCTCCAGTATTTAATTGCATTCAAGCGGACGATTAGTGCATCCTAATGATGCATCCTGATGCAGAGTTATTGAGCATGTGCATGTGTGCTCACATGAGTATGTCTGCAGTGCAGTTTTACCATCGTTCTCACCTTGAGGAATATCTACAGTGGCTTTTATAATAGTGTGTCTTCGAGTACCATGACAAATGGCCTGCTATTTAACACATAGCTTGTGAAATGGGCTAAAAGGCACCAGTTTTTCTTCAGTCAGTGCTGCATAAACTCTGCATTATGAGGGAGTGAAAAAACATCAAATGCCTTGCCGTAGGATTTTAATATTTTATAAAGGACAGTAACCTATATTCAGCATCATGTCCTAGAGGCTTACTAGGACCTTAAGTGATATTTGGTTTAGGTTAACAGCAACATTGCCTGAACAAAAGAAAGAGAAGACCAAGCAACAGGAGATATGACTGCCGTCCACACCTAAAGTTCAGACATGATGTCCTGGGAGAACCTCACCCTGTACCAAGCCCTTTTGTCATGGTTAATACTTTTTGTCATGGTTTTCACTCCAGATGAGTCATTAACGTAACATTTTAATTTACCTTACCAGCCTCAGGCTGACCGTTTCGATCCCATTGTGGACATCACTTTATTTCATTTTGGCTCATATTTATTTACTCTGACTATATGAGATATGGGGAGCTCCCTTGGTTGTGTGAAACAACCCAGGGATGCTGGACCAGGTGGTGCTGCACCACTATCACCCAAAAGAAAACTTCGCTTCAGGCGAAAACGAAAGGCCAAACAGAAGTTAAAAGGTGCTGAAGGGGAGGACAAGAGAAGCCGTTTCCTTGAAGAGAAGGAGAGTGGAAGCGTTGAAGTTACGGAGGAGTCTACGACAAGAGCCCCTGATTCAGCCAAATTGGTATATGGACAAATAACTACAGAAACTGAAACGCCCAGCAATGTTGTCCTTGTTCCTGGTATGGCCCCAATATTTGGAAGCACAGGGACATTGCGGGGCAGCAAGATGGCCATTCTTTCCCCAGATCCCAGTCCAGCCTGGCTGGGGGCACTTCGCCAGTTTGAGGTAGAAGGACTCAGTGAAGAGTCTCATCCTGAATTAGAGCAAGGCAACACAACTCCTGGAGGAGGAAGAGTCTGTAAGGTTCGAGAGCGAGTTCAGGGGGTATTAGAGAGACCCTGTCTTTTACGCTCCAAATGTGGTGACCTGGAAATAGAGAAGGAAGGAGGAGATGTACATGGGCAGAGTGAACTGATGTTCGGTGAGCCCTCTGAAACCGAGAAGAAGGGAGTTGTTCACATTCGTGAGTTTGGAGGGCAACTTTGTGTGGTCCGAACTGTGTATCCAAGGGACTATGGGGCGCCCATATGGCGTGACAAAGAACTTGAGGTCCATTCTGAACCTCCAGCTGCATCTCCTGTTACTGGAAGCATTACGAAAATACAAGTGTCCGCAACTCAAGGGCGACCACCCGGGAAGAACGACCCTGCCAAACCATCAACAGCTGCAGCTTGGGGAAAAAAAGGGAAAGAGTTCCTATTGGACAACTCTGCTCAAGTAGCTGAAGGCATTGGCCCCCCACCACAAGACCTTCAGTCTTCAGGTTATGCTAGCGATGTGCCTCTCACCTCGCCCGAGACGGGAGGTGCTGTTCAGACTGACTGGGGGAGCACCTCTGATGTGCTTGATTCTTCTGTGCTTGAGAGTCCCATCTTCCCCCAAGAGATACCGGCTCAGCCTTCCACCCAGGTCAGATTCTTTTCTCTCTGTCTTCTTAAAGTTCTTTCATATGGCTTTTGTAGTATAAAAGAGTGGAGATTAAAGCTGACAAGACTTGGGTGTGGATTGGGGGTATAGGTGTCTTCATTCTATTTCTTCACTACTATCTCTCGTGTGGCTTTTTTCTCTCTCAGCTGTGCATAGAAAACAGCAAATCCTTCCTGAACCTCTCCCAGGAGCCTAATCAGTACTGCCCAGACCATCTCTCACTGTCTGCCTCCTTCCCTTCCCTCCATTCCTCATTATCTCCCTTCCCTCATACCAACCACTCTCTTTCCTGTCATTCCTGATGCTCTAGGTTCTGTATTCGAGTGAAACTGCCTGGCAGTGCCAAAAACACAAACACAAATTATGTTCACAGACATTTTGTCAGCTGTTCATCTTTTCTCTCTCTGCACCAGTGTGATTGCTGCATATTTGTGTCTGTTGCCTGCCCTCCCTTGCCTAGTGCTCCACCTGCACACTTAAGAGTCACGGCTGGTGGAGAGGGCTTTCATGGCCTTGTTATAGACATTCCAGCAGTGTGCTAGCTGCACTTGGTTTATTACATTCTCAATATTAAGCATACTCAAACCATGACTGTGCATGCTGTTTCAGTGATGTCTACCTAGCTATTTTCCTGCCAGTGTACCAGAAATGCAGCATAAATGTGGAAACCGAAACCAGCATGCACACACCCAGAAATGCACATCAAAAAGTCAGTGGTGTGTTTAAATGCAGGTGGAGCTGGGGATGGTGGAGGGTACCTGAAGCACGCTGCAACTGCTAAAGCAAGCACTAACCAAGTATTTGAATGTTGAGCAGCAAGCAACTTATCGGTGTGTGACATCCAGCATTTCATGACAAAACTTTGTATAGGCTATATTTTTAATACGTGTTGTCCTGGTAGATTTGTTGATTTAGATTTTTAGATTTTGTATTGGTTGGTTTTGCATTTTGTTTTATTTTTTGTCTTTTATGCTATGTTATATTACATATGATGTGCTATTCTATGTTGGTTTAATTTTTTTGTTTTGTTTGATTTCTCATATATCACTTAGTTTCATCGTCAAATGCCCTTTTACATTGCTAAATGTAGCACTTCCTTCACTATCCCTTATGCCCACACTACTTTAAATTCTTACAGTGCACATTGGTGTGTGTTCATCTGCCAGTAACGTGCTCAGTGTTAACTGTGATGTAATTAGACTATTTGAGGGTTGTAGCTCATCACAAAGCACGACTGTCCTTACTCTATTATAAGGTCACATACTCAGTCATCTGCACTCTAATGGAAATTCCAGCGTGTCACAGTATGACCTGTCCGCTGTTTTTATGACATACTCAGCATGTCGTCAAACCCAGATTTATCTCTGCTGTCATGGACGGTTCATCTTGAGACTGATTTGACTCAAGCGTTCTTGTCTGGAAAACATGTTTGATGGTGATACCAAAAGAAGAGGCAATGTTTGGGTGCATTTTTATGGCTCAGAGCCTGGTTGATTGGACTAGCGTTAGAAATCTGTCTGACCTCACCTTCTAATCATCTTTAGAGTAAGAGGCTCAGGCTAGGACAGTTACTGTTCTGTAACAGTAGGGCGGCGGGCGGCAGGGTCGCTGAAAATCCAAGTTGAAAGGTTCTGAGAATGTTCAACATCTGTATTTATTTTATTGTTTTACATTGTTTTGTTTTCATTAGGATTCCAGCAAGCAATTTATTGTTCATTAATACTAATCAGATGCAATTTTTTGTTCAGATCAAAATGTTATGACATTGTATATTACAATTGTAAACTTAAACTGTGAACCTTTAAAGCAGGGTCTAAAAATATATATGGTCTTTTTAAAAAATATATATTTTATACATACGTTTAACTAAAGAATCCTGCAAGCACTTGAATTTTTCCCCCTTGACTCGTACTGCACAAAAAGTGGTTCAATAATGTTGAATGTTACAGGGACTGATTATTGCAATGCAGATCCCAGTGTATTCTGGTTAAACAATTTTTATTTGTTGATTTATTTATTGCTAAGCTTTGCATATAGTGGTGTGCTCTCAATGACAGCTTTCCTAAAAATATATCCTATTTCTAAAATAAGAAATATCCCAATATATCGCCTTGCATACAGTATCGCAATATATCGTATTGCAACTCCTGTATCGTGATACGTATCGTATCGCCAGATTCTTGACAATACACAGCCCTAGTAACAATTGCAGAACCATTTTTAGTGCTAAATAGAACCTTTTTTATAGGGTTCCATACAGAACCATGCTTTGAAAATGCTATATAGGACCTTAATGGTGTTATAAATAACCTTTTTAATGATAGTTTTTCATTAATATTAGTATGTTAATGTAATCAATATTAGTATTATTTGTATATATTATTTATTAATATTGTTTTTTTTACCCCTCTATCTGCCTGGCCTTATAATCTATCTTACCTATCTTATATCTTTTAATATATTTGTAATACCTTATAATATAAGTGTCTATTAGGGTTTTACATAAAATCAACAACAACAACAACGTGTCAATTTTTTTTTTTTTTTTTATGAAGTGAAATTGTAGCAAAAATGACAGTGTTCTAACAACAGTTATTAGTAGAATACATTAATGAATGACAATGGACACTGAACATAAATAAATGCCTAAAGTAAAACAAAATAGAACATAAAATAGTGTATTGAAGACCAAGCTCCAGTGAAATATCTTCACAATCCTCTATGATGCCTTTAAGTTAATCATTATCTGTATTTTGGTGTGAATGAATGGCAGTTTCTCTCCGCAGATGATGAGGTTGTAGCATCTGAAATGCACAATTGAGTTTAGATATACAATGTGTCTCCTTTCAGTTGTTTATGTGAAAACAATTATGAAGGCCAAAAGTAGTATGTGAGCACTTCACAATGTTAAAAGGAAAAAGTAGTATAAAGTCATGGGATGGCTGGGTATGTTTATGCATAAACCCTAGTAATAAAAATATCTAACAAAATGGATCATAAATTCAATATCTTTGTTACTTAGTGAAGAAGAGGAGAATATCCTTAACTGAATAGAGCTGGTCACACATACAAGTTATCTTAAACTAAAAAGAAGAGACATAGAAAAATCAATTAGCATTTGAAAGTTATAATTTATAGACATTTTAAGAAAGAAATTATTTACCTGTCGAGAGTGTTGACAGTCTGTGTAGCTCCAGAAAATCAGTAATGATGCAGTGTAGCCTCGGTTAGGGTTTTATATTAAAACAACAACAACAGCATGTTGTGTGAATTAAGTGTGTTTTTATTGGCATGCAAAATTGTCAGTGCTCATAACAACAGTTATTAGCTGAATACATTAATGAATGACAATTGACAATGAACAAATAAAGTAATAAATGCATAAAGTAAAACACAAAATAAGAACAAAAAAAACAGATGTGATGAAAACCAAGTTTCAGTGAAACAATCACATTCCAATCAATATGATGCCTTTAAGTCCATTATTTTGGTGTGATTAAGTGGTGATTTTTCTCTGAAGATGATGAGGTTGTAGGATGTGATGCATCTGAAATACACAATTGAGTTTAGAGTTACAGTGTGTCCATGTGTTTATGTAAGAACAATTATGTTTATGAAGGCCCAAAGCAAAAATGGACCGCATGTGAGCCCTTCACAATCTTAAAAGAAAAAAGTGATAAGTCATGGGATAGTTTTTTTTTTTTTTTGTGACTGGGTATGTTTATACATAAACCCAAGTAATAATTTTAAAAGTCTAACAATATGAATTATAAATTAATTGTCTCTTTTACTTACTTAGTGGAGAAGAGGAGAGAAGTTTCCAAAGCTTAGCAGAGCTGCACACACTTAGGCTATATGTGACCAAAAACAAAAAAAAAAGATAAGAACATGTTTGTTTGGAAACCGGTTACAATTTTAGAGTTAAATTTGTATTTAAATTTAAGAATGAAATAATTTACCTGTTGAGAGTGTGTTGAAAGTCTGTGTTGTTGGATCACTGAACTCCAGAAAATCAGTAATGAAGTGCTTTGACAGTTACAGATTTGAAAAACAAAAGGGCGGGAACAAAGAACCTTAAACTCTTAACAAAGAACCATTTTGGCATAAAAGGGTTCTTCAGAATGCTATGGTTCTAAATAAAACCATTACTGCATGTAAAGAACCTTTAAAGAACCATCTTTTTTTAGAGTGTAGGCAAGAAAAGAAGCAGGCAGGGATGTGAAGAGCAGAATATGAGAGGAATGACAAAGGAATACAGATTAGAGCCTGGCACAGACAGATACTGTGGATACTGACTCCCTTTGTCAAGAGGAAGAGCGAGTGAAAGTAGAGGAAAAAGATAAGGGAAAGGTTCATGGCCTAGCTGTGGCCTACAGTGTTTACCCCTAAAAATATACATTTGCAAACTAGCAATGCTCAAACTTTTAGTGGAAGTATAAAATCAGTTCCCCTTTACATACAAACCATGAAGTTCAGGTACAATATAAGCTCTTTCTATTTACCAGATTTCTGAGATCTATGTGAGCGGTGAGTCAGGTGACCTCACAGCAAAAGAGAAGCTGCTAATATGGAGTCAACAGGCCACAGAGGGCTATCCCGGTCTCCGTTGTACCAATTTCTCCTCCTGCTGGAGCAATGGACGCTTGTTCAACGCTCTTCTGCACAGATACAGGTTCACACACAAACACACGTTAAAGCATAATGAATGCTCAGTTTAAAAGGATAGACAGAAATTAGGGCATGTAACACTTATGATCTCATGGCATTGTGATTTTTAGGCCGGACCTGATTGACATGGAAGTAGTTGCGTCACAGAGTAACTGTGAGAACCTGGAACAGGCCTTTGAGATTGCGGAGTCGTTAGGTGTAACACGACTTCTAGATGCTGAAGGTAACATTGGTGTCTTATCTGTCTTTAGTTTTCATCCATTCTACATATAGGAATTATGTGCTAAACTCCATTTGTCTTAGATCATCATTCGCTCAGACTTTTTATTCTCTCTCTGCATTAGATGTTGATGTGCCATCGCCAGATGAGAAATCTGTCATCACGTACGTCTCCTCCATCTACGATGCTTTCCCCAAGATCCCTGAGGGTGGAGAAGGCATTTCAGCTAATGTATGTTCACTTCACAGTGCACTCACTCTCTTCAAGCCGTACCTTCTTTCTCTAATGTACTTAATGTAATTTGTCTTTCATTCTCGTTCCTTGTTTTCTCTCATATGGTTTCTGTTGTTCAGGAGGTTGACCAGCGATGGACAGAGTATCAGTCTGGCTTCTCTTCTCTGCTGCAGTGGGCCAGGCAACACACGGCCCTCATGGCCAACAGGAGCTTCCCCTACAATCCTGTGGAACTCAAGGTAAGAAACGTGAGGGAAGAAGAAGCTGAGAGAAGAGAACTGGATTTCATCAAGTAGGGATGAGTTTAAGTTTGGGTCAACAATAAATTAATGTTTTTATTTGGCAAGAACACATTATTCAGATCAAAGATGCCATTTAAAATGTTACAATAGATTGTTCTTTCTATTCATCAAAGAATTTTGAAAAAAATTGTAGCATGGTTTCTGCATAAATATTAAGCAGTGAAATTGTTTTCTACATTGAAAATAATGAAAATGTTAGGCACTAAACAAGCATATTAGAATGACTTCTGAAGGATCATGCAACTCTGAAGACTGGAGTGATGATGATTAAAAATTCAGCTTTACCATCACTGGTATAAATTACATTTGAAAATATATAAAAATAGAAAGTAGTCTTTTCAAACTGTAATAATATTTTACAGTTTGACTGTTTTTACTATATTTTTAATCAAATAAATACAGCTTTGGTGAACATAAGAGACTTCTTTACATTAAAAATCATTGACTGCAAACTTTTGAATAGTAGTGTACATAGCAAGTTAGCTTTCAAGACAGCATCCCAACCATCATGAAACCTTAGTGACTGATCTGGAACACTCTACATATACAGCAATCTATATGCCACAAATAGGGACTCAAAATTGTGATTTCAATAGAGTTTGATGTTAGCATGTTGCTAAGCTAACAGAACAATATTCTTATAAGCAAAATACACAGCACAAAAAATGTTGGGTAAAATGTTTATTTAAAATACATCATTATTTATTACTATGCATTCTAGAATTGCCTTTTTTGTGAAGGATACTGCCTTACAATTTGGCTAAAAAGAGGTCTCTTACAAGGCAGCATATTCACTCAAAGCCATTGTTTCTGGAACAAACCTGTGATACCTTAAATTGCTAATTAACATTTGATGTGTCCTTTACTTGGCTGTTTACCAAAAGTGTTGTCTTCCCCAGGCACTTTACAATGAATATGTCCACTTCAAAGAAACCGAAATCCCTGCGAAGGAGAGAGAGAAGAGCCACATTGAGCACCTTTACAAGCTTCTGGAGGTGAGATAGACTGTTACGAAGATATACAGAGAATGACAGAATAGACAGAGATTGAGGCTGACCTTGATTCTACAGCTAAATGCTGGCGACACTGTTCACAAGAGGCACAGTGGAGCTGCACATTAACAGATTCAGGCTAATGTAGAGCGCAACGCTGCCATGTGGGAGAGGTGGAAGACTGACAGTATAAAGAGAACATGCATGCACACAATCAAAAACACTAGGAAAGCTTCTTTTCATGTTAGAAAATGATTGATGTTTGTGGATGTTGTTTAGGCGTGGATAGAGTTCGGCCGCATTAAGCTGCCTCAAGGGCTACACCCTAATGATCTGGAGGAGGAATGGGGAAAACTGATCCTGGAGATGTTGGAGAGAGAGAAAGCACTGAGGCCTGCTGTGGAGAGGTTAGTGAGTTCACGTCTAGAAGAGATGATTGTCTAGAAGACACGTCTAGAAGAGATCAGTGTTCCTGTGGCTCAGTGGTAGAGCATTGCGTTAGCAGCGCAAAAGGTCATGGGTTCAATTCCCAGCGAACACACATACTGATAAAAAAAAAAAAAAATGTATAGCCTGAATGCACTGTAAGTCGCTTTGGATAAAAGCGTCTGCTAAATGCATAAATGTAAATGTAAATGATTGCTGCATTTATAATTGTAGCTGTTTGAAAGGATTTTTTGAGGTGTCATTTGTACGTAACTTTGTTCTTAGGGTGGAGCTACTCCTACAGAAGGCCAATAAAATCCAGAACATGGCACTAGATTGTGAGGAGAAACTCACGTTGGCGAAGAACACTTTGCAGGCTGTAAGTATGGGAGTAGAGTTTGATGTTAACTGCTAGGCTAGATAGCACACAAATGCTGAGTAGAATAATCAGTTTTAATTAGAATTAAATATTTTGATTTCTATATTTCAGTATTGAATTAAACAGAAACAGATTAGTAAGGTTTGGGTAACACTTTAGCATAAGGAGCAATTCTCACTATTAACTAGTTGCTTATTAGCATGCCTATTATTAAAGGTCCCATATTGTACACCTTTCTGGAGTTTTATTTTAGGTTTTGATGTCCTTAAGAATATATATTTGCCGTATAAGTACCGAAAACCATCTCAATATATTTTTACAGCTCTTCTCTCAGGAGCTCTGCTAAGAACAGGTCGATTTTGGCCTGTCTAATTAATATTCATGAGCCTATCTTCTGATTGGCCTGTTGTTTTCTGAGTGATGCACAGCCAGGCCAACCACAGGTAACTAGGGTCATGTAGGGCTGATGTCACAATTACGTCACCACGCTAGCTGTAGGCAAAACAAAGGGAGAACTGGAGGCGGCCAATTCAAACCAGTGCAGATTCGGCTAAACAAGGAGCTTAAAATATCATCTTGTTGTGATGCTGGGTGCCAGAATTGATGTAATACAGCCTCAAATTAGAAATTTGATCGCATACCTGCTGTCACTGCCAGACAAATAACCAACGACAGCTGTGGTTAAACGCGATAAAACGAGCGGACTGGACAGAAACGTTCGTCAAAAATGCTCGCGTTTGCAGCGCACACTTCTTATCAGAAAAAGTTCAATAAAGTATTGTCTTTTGTTGTTATGGGCGTGTTTGAAGATTTCTTGCATCTCAAGAATATGTCGTGTATGAAATAATGTCTGTGTGCATGTGTGTAGAACAACAAACTGACGATTTGTATATAATCATTTGTAATTGTCTATACATTGTTGTGATTAATTGTGGCTGGAATAATAATGTAGCTGTAAAAATAGTTGCCTGCTGAAACTGAAATGTATTTACATCTTCATCATGACTAGATAGACACGGTGAGTTTGTCTTTACTATACAGTACATGTTAGAAGTGATCCACCTCATAGTAACAATCCTGTCAGATTGTCCATCCTTTTAGTGAGAGTGTAACGTTACAGGTCAGCTGATCTGGTCTCGTCCGTTAAAGTTAACCTTTTTGACATCAGGGTTTCCGCGGGGTCTTAAAAAGTATTAAATTGTACAAGAAAGTCTTAAAGGGGACCTAACGCACACAGTTTCACCCAATATCATGTTAATCTTGAGTACCTATAGAGTAGTACTGCATCCTTCATATCTCCAAAAAGTCTTTAGTTTTATCATATTTCTAAAAGAAAGATACAGATTTACGATTCTCTCCGAAAAAAGCCGAGCTCCTGGAGGCGTGCCGTGTAGGGCTGTGTATTGGCAAGAATCTGGCGATACGATACGTATCACGATACAGGGGTTGAGATACGATATATTGCGATACATTGCGATACTGTAAGCAAGGCGATATATTGGGATATTTCTTATTTTAGGAATAGGATATATTTTTAGGAAAGCTGTCATTAAGAGCACACCACTATATGCAAACCTTAGCAACAAATAAATAAATAAATATAAATTGTTTAACCAGAACACACTGGGATCTGCATTTGCAATAATCAGTCCCTGTAATATTCAACATTATTGAACCACTTTTTGTGCAGCACGAGTCAAGGGGGGAAATTTAAAGTGCTTGCAGGATTCTTTACTTAAATGTATGTATAAAATGTATTTTATAAAAAAGACCATATATATTTTTAGACCCTGCTTTAAAAGTTCACAGTTTAAGTTTACAATTGTAATATACAATGTCATAACATTTTGATCTGAGCAAAAAATTACATCTGCTTAGTTTCAATGAAAAATAAAGGGCTTGCTGGATTCCTAATGAAAACAAATGTAAACAATAAAATAAATACAGATGTTGAACATTCTCAGAACCTTTCCACTTGGATTTCACATGTTTTTCAGTTTATATTTATGTTCTGCGTGGAATCGCAGAGACCGCGACGCAAGCACCGCCCCAACTACACAAAACGCCCCCAACACGACAGAAAGCTGCAGCTGCGTGGCGACCCTGCCGCCCGCCGCACCCCGCGCTGCATCCTGCTATGATGCATTTTGTTGTTTGTGGTGAATTTGCTTTTAATTTTCTCCAAATCTATACAGTAAAATGGCTTGACAATTAATACAGTAATATTCAGGGTCACTCTGAATAAATATAAATTAGAATAATGAGCTAACCTATAAAGGAACACTTTTTATGAGTGTTGGAAAATGAAAATATATATACATACATACATACATACATTACATATATACACACACACGCACACAAACATTAAAATTAAGAAATAACAATGAATAAAAAACAATAATATTAACATTTATTAACATTAATATGATAATTAATGTACAATACAAACGTTTATGTACAAAAACAATGTATTTACAAACATTAAAATCAAAAATAAAAGTTAAAAAAAGCAAAAGTGTAAAGGAAACGCCGGTATGACAGCTTCTTTACATCCATTTAGACTGCTCTCAGCACCCGTACCGTAAGTGCACGACTAGACGCGCATGTTAAAAAAAAAGTGCGGTTGGCTTGACCGCAGTCGCGCGAAGGCTTTTCACACGGGGCACGGCAAGCGTCGGGGCGGACATTACCACAAAAGCCCAAATGACGCCACACTTCAGCTTTGTACACCGAAACGAGAACTGGAACAATTCTTTCACCCTCCATTACTGGCAGCGAACTAGATTAACGCAAACATTAGTGGTGTGCTCTAATGCTAGTATTTCCTGTCACTGTTTAAGTTCAGAGATGAAGACTGCTCTCTAGCGGTCGGGATATGAACTCAAAACGAAACAACTGACATGAATCCTGTATGATGTTTTTTTTAAAATATCGATATTCCGTTTTTGAGAATCGATACAGTATCGCCAAACAAAATATCGCGATACTCACGTGTATCGATATTTTCTTACACCCCTAGTGCCGTGTGGGCGGAGCTAAAGAGTGACGAGCACTTGCTCCGATCGCCAACAAAACAGAGACATTTGATGACGTTTCTCTTACCATTTGCAATTCTGAATCATGACCGGGATCTTTTATAGCTTGGACCGCTCCATCTTTCAGTATTAAACGATGTGCAAATCCAGCGTCGAATTGGGCCTTGTTTATACAACGTTCGTCAACAAAACACTTGAGAAACTCCGTTGCTGCCCCGGAAAAACGAACTATATCCACTGTTCACGTAACGGTGGGTTGTTTTGGGAAGCTGAACAAGGTTATCTTTCCCTCACAACCAAAAACACACTTCTTTAGAGACATTCTTCCCGAGCGAGTCCCGTGCTGCCAGCCTGCCGATTGAAGCGCGTTGATGGGCGCGCTCTCGTTCTCACTCTTGTCGATGCGTGTACGGGCGCGTTCTTCTGGGAGAAATGCCCATATAAGGAGTTCCACCGTCGTTTACGTCATCAAGAACAACGATTGAAAAAAACTTTCCGAAACTTGTACGAACCCGGAAGTGAGATTTTTGGCACAGAAATACTCTGTTATACATCCAATTTTTTTTTTGAAACTTTGTCCATGCTTAGCATGAGAATCCAACTCTTTAACAGTGTAAGCAACTCTGAATGCATGAAACAGCATTGTACCCCCCCCCCCCCTTTAATTATGATTTCAAGAGGTCTTAAATTTGGGGACGGAAAGACCAGAATTGCTATATGGCTGAATGTGACGATTAAACTTCAAAAGGCTATGAAGCATGAGCGCTGCACGTTCAAAGTCCTGTCCTGCATTGATTTGTGTACTGCCCTTACCGGGAATCTGTTATTTTTACCAAACGCGCCACCTGCTGGCAGAGAATGAATGTGCAATTTCAATAAAACTTGTTTTGATCAGAGTTCAGACAAATGCGAAAATCCACCCGTTTTTACACTGCAAACAGTCAGAGCTTTAACTGGTGGATCGATAAGAAAACAATACATTTAGAGGTGTGCAATATGCATGGTTTGCGATTTAAAATCGTAATTGTAGTTTTAACGATGTGCAATTTGACATTATCGAGTATATTGCGAAAAGCAAACAAAACACCTACAGAGTGCACACTTACATTACGTGATGAAGTCTAGTAAGTTAACATCTAGGTTAAACCAGTGCACGTACGCATTTAGAGTGCGTTCTTTCACTGCATGATTAAGTCTATTAAAATGCATTTAGAATTATCACATAATTCAAGATATGGGGGCTGAAAAGGTATATATTTATATAATTTATATCAGTTATATCACATGAAGAGGGCCGTTTTTTTCTCAAAGTCAGCATGATTACAAATGTGATATTGATTTTATACAACAGTTCAATAAACAAGAATTTAATATTAAGAGACTTACATTTTAGACACCATATTGCCTGTTTTTACTCTATTTCGCCAACAAAAATAATTCCAAACAAAGCCACATCACTGTTTTGTGTCTCTGAGCAACATGACAGTGTTTTGTTCCTGAATGAATCAACTGTTTAAATGATTCGGTTCAGTCGCAATGACTCAATTAACAGTGACTTGCTGCCACCTACTGATGGTTTTAATTTCACATTTAAAAAAATATATTTTCTTTTTTTTTTCAAACATCAGTTTTGAATGTTTTATGCTTAAAATATCAAAACATTATTTATGCATTTGTAACTGCAGGTTAAAGTATTCCATGTCCCTCTGAGCTGCATTAAACGGTGTGTAAATAAATCTACATGCGACTTCAGATGCAGCTTCTGTGTTTTCTCTGCATTGCAAAGATCAATTCTGTTGATACTAATTTCGTAGTCCTTAAGATGCCAACACAATAACACACTCAGCAAAATATCGTCTAAGTATCGTTATTGATAAAATCCCAGGAAATATCCAGGAAATATCATTTTTTGTCAATATCGCACACCCCTAATTTGTTATTTAATTTATATAATTTATTCATAATAATTGTTTAAATTAATATAATAATTAATACTTTTGACTCATCCATTTTCTTAAAAATGGTTTAAAGGCTGAAATGTAAATTTGATCTTTTTGTTTTTGTGAAAACTTGTATCTGAACTGTAAATTATGCTTTTTACAGTAATTTTACAGTTTAATATGATACTATAGACATTGCCCCACCCTGTAAATTTTTTTTGTGCAGGTCTTAAAAAAGGTCTTAAAAAGTTTTAAATTTGAGCTTAAAAATCCTGCAGAAACCCTGGACATGTGTCCGTGTTGTTGTTGCTCAGTAATGGCATGGACGCAATGTTGTCTGGGGGTTTGGCAAAAGGACTGTGGGCGGTGCTCGGGATGGTGACAGAAGGCAGAGACTGAGAAGTTTGGACGTCACATTTTTACGGAAGTCACAAGGGCTCGTGAAAAGGCACAGCTGCTTTATGCTGGCTGTGTGCACTTTACTGTGGATTGACTGTTTTGAAACTAATATGGTAGTTACATAGCCCCTAGACCTCAGTTATCATGAAAAAAGCCAGGAAATTTCAGTTTTGACAATATGGGACCTTTAACATATTGGCTGTTTATTAGTGCTTATAAAGCACATATTCTACAACCCTAATCCTTCCCAATACTTAAACTTAACAACAACCTTACTAACTATTAATAAGCAGCAAATTAGGAATTTTTTGAGGCAAAAGTCATAGTTAATGGTTTGTTAAAGGTGAGAATTGAACCTTAAAATAAAGTGTGACCTTGCTTGGATAGTTATCCTTGAGAAATGTTTTGTGCTTCATTGTCTACTGTCTTCCTCAGGACATGTCTCAGCTAGAGAATGGGCAGCCGGTACGGTGTGAGAAGGAATTGGGGATGTATCTGCAGGACTGTGAGGCTTTAGTCAGCCAGCTTCATCTTGACCTGCAGGTCCTCAGAGATGAGAAGTACTATCAAGTGGAGCAGCTGGCTTTCAGGTAAAAATGTGTGCGAAAAGCAGGCCACAGAGTGGAATTAGAGGCAAGAATAGCTATGATTTCATTCTTACTGACAGTTATTTAAAATTGATTATTCATAATTATTTGTATGACAGTTAATTGTCAGCCAAAAGATTTTTGTTCATATTGTCTTTTTGAGAATGTACATTACCATTCAAAATGTTTGGATCTGTAAGATTTTTTTAATACAGGACCAAAATTTATTCAGACACCTTCAACATTTCTCACATTATCAGTTAATTCACTATAGTTTAGAAAATGGTAATAAAATATGACAAGAACTCATCTTGATAATGTCAGATAACCTTCGTAGAAAGGTATGTAATGAATTAGGTTGAATAGCTGTCAGCTGTTAAATTTAAGTTAGATAATTACTATTTACAATTAGATAATACTAATTTAGGTCAACCACTTACCAAGCAATGCTTAATTTTGTTCAGGCAGTGGTGTAAAAAGGTCGCATTGGCAATTAAAGAAAAAACATTTCAGCAAAACATGGTCAGGTCAAAGTGTTTGAATAATTTTTGGTCCCAAATTTTTATAAATTTTACTGGTAGTCCACTGTGTGAAGAATCTTTTGGTATAAAATGTCACAGTTTACTTTATTTTGCTATCCTCACTTACATAAATGTACTATAGTGTCCTGCACCCACTAGTGAAAAAATATCTAAAATTACATCTGGTGTCTGAATAATAATTGGTTTGAATGTATATTTATTTTTGAAAGACGTCTCCTATGTTGACCAAGGCAGTATTAAATAATCAAAAATACATTAAAAACATTGTGAAATTTTATTACAGTTTGATTTATCTAATTTATTCCTGAATTTTCAGCAACCATTATTCCAGTCTTATTCCATGTTGAAAACAGTTATGCTGCTTAAATTTTTTTTGTAGAAACCGCAATACGTGTCTTTCAGGATTTGTTTTTCATTTATGATCCTAAGGTCTTTTCTCTCTTTTAGGGTGTCATGTCTGCAGGAGGAGCTGGTCTCTTTGCGCTTGCAGTGTGCCAGTGTGTACAGGAAGGGTCATTTCTCCACAGGGGGTCTGCTGGGAGAGCATGCGGGTCAGAAGGGTTCCTCAGGGGGTCTGGCTACACTGGGAGCACAGACGCTTCTGGGTGCAGTGGGTGCTGCGGCGTCCCTGCTCAGTCGACCGATGTCTCATGCAGACCTGGTAGCCATGTCTTCATCTGAGGACGAAGGCAGTCTGCGCTTCATCTACGAGCTGCTGGGGTGGGTGGAAGAGACGCAGGACCTGCTGGAGCGAGCCGAGTGGGGTTCTGATCTGCCGTCTGTAGAACAGCACCTGCAAGACCACCACATCATTCACACAGCAGTGGAAGATCTTCTGAATAGCCTCAAAGAGGCTCGAAACTATGAGGTACGTGAACTATCACACACCTCTCACAGGTCCAAAATTAGAACTGGTGTGAATAGACTCCAGGAGCAATACTGCACGCTTTTGCAAAAGCACTAATTTATTTCTTCATGTTCTCTCTCCCCCAGTCAAGGGTCTCGCATAATTTACGTAGCAGTTACTCTGATACTCTATCCAAGCTGGAGAACCAGTATTGCAAACTGCTGGTGAGTTGTTCTGCTTTAGCATTATGATAAGCAGGCATATGTGAGTGTATTTGAGTTCATTATACAGTGCATTATGGATATTACTGTTCTCTAATCTCATCAGGGTGTGACAGAGTATGTCCTTACAAAAGCAGAATACTGAATGCTTGAGTGTGATACGAATAAGAGTGCTGTAAAACACCTGCTCTTGGCAATAAATCCATACCCACACGTCTCCTTAATTTAACCAAATCAATTTTCCATGAAAACCTGCAATTGTTCAAAAGACCTGTGAGGCCAATTCGCCAAGGGTGCTTTGCTTACCTCGGCAAAAGCATCAGACTGAGCAGATGGCTGTGTCATATGGGCAATGTTATGTATGTTGTTTTGTGTTGTCGCAGGAAAATTCGTCATGGCGACTGCGTTGCCTAGAGAGCCTTCGAGCTTTTGTGTCCCACTGCACCGAGGAGCTGATCTGGCTCAATGAGAGGGAGGAGGAGGAGCTGGCCTTCGACTGGAGCGACAGCTACACCAACATGGCTGCCAAAAGAGAGCAATATGCTGTAAGACTCCATCTATAGAAAGATGCAGTAGTCATCATACTACCTCCAGCCACTACATGTTCCTTTACTGATTTAGAGATTTTTTTTTTTTGCCTTTTGACATACAAACGAGTTTAATGGAAAACAAGAAATGTAGAGCAGTACCTGGTTCTATGCATTGGTTGTTGATTGGATTTTGTAATGGATTTGATTAATCTTTCACAGTAAGATCAATAAAATGCATTTACAAATTAGATTAGGTGATTTTTTTTCCTTCCATTCTGACTTTAATGTTGTTACAGTTGGACATTACGTTGTTTTGGATTTGAGCAATATCTTAAATTCTCCTTACTCTCTCTTAGGACATGAGGTCAGAGCTGGAGGAAAAACAGGAAGTGATGCGCTCTCTCCAGGAGACGGCTGATCGCCTGTGTCAAGAGAACAACCCAGCCAAACAAACAGTGGAGGTGAGCTGTTGACCAATATGAACAATTTTCACTCACTGACCTAAAAATAGACTGCATTTACACTACAAGCCTTAATGAATAGATCTGATCTTTTGACCATATCCAATTTTTTTTTTTTTGGCCCGCCTGTTTACATTCACTTCAGACACAACTGGTATCCGATATCTGTGTTTACATTAATTCCTGGAAAAAAAAGATTGTCAGTGCTCGCTTTACTATGCACATGGAAGACCCTCGGGTTTTGAATATCTGTGCTATTAAAATGATTTATATAATTCACGTCAACTGGTCATTATTATTTACCAGCATGGACAACAGCTGTCATGGATGTTTTGCAGCACAAAATCTGACTGAACAGATAAAGACTGGAAAAATAACAGTCATTTTCATTTGTTATTTTATCTACAGCTCGTTGGAGGTAGAATTCTTTATTGAAATAAAGTAGCGCCAAGGTGATATTTATTTAAATGAATTCCAATGAATTAACAAGAGAAAGAGAAGATATTGGATATGTATCCAATTAAAATCCACATTCGGAAATTGCCCAGCTCAGATGCAAAAAAATCATATCTTGTGTGGATTTTTGTGTTAACGTGTGCAACAAATTCCGATCTGTGTCAGATGTGAGCCAAAAATCTGATATTTTTGTGCCAGTGTAAAAACAGCCATAGTTTGATATCAGATTTGGAACTCAGTCGTGACCTGTTGACCCTCTGATCACAGGCCTACAGTGCTGCCCTGCAGACGCAGTGGCAGTGGATCAAAGAGCTCTGCATATGTGTGGAGCAGCATCTCAAGGACAACACTGCCTACTTCCAGGTACTGAGTCAAGCTTTACAATAGAATAGCATTCAAAATGACATTTTTAACATGGGGTTTTATTGACATGTTTTTGTTTTATAGTTTACGAGTGATGGACGGGACTGTGAAAGCTATCTACGTCAACTACAAGACACCATTAAGAGACAGTACACCTGTGATAAAAACAGTAGACTCGGTAGACTGGAAGACCTGTTGCAGGACTCCATGGTGGGTCTTTCTTCTTATTTAAATATTTTACATTTTATTTTTATTTATTGAATAAAAATTCTGATTATGCTGAAATTGCGCTGGTCGTAGGAGATTTTATGCTTTATATCTACAGGTGCATCTCAATAAATTAGATTGTCGTGGAAAAGTTCATTTATTTCAGTAATTCAACTCAAATTGTGAAACTCGTGCATTAAATAAATTCAGTGCACACAGACTGAAGTAGTTTAAGTCTTTGATTCTTTTAATTGTGATGATTTAGGCTCACATTTAACAAAAACCCACCAAATCACTATCTCAACAAATTAGAATACTTCATAAGACCAATAAAAAAAAATGTTTTGGCCTTCTGGAAAGTATGTTCATTTACTGTATATGTACTCAATACTTGGTAGGGGCTCCTTTTGCTTTAATTACTGCCTCAATTCGGCGTGGCATGGAGGTGATCAGTTTGTGGCGCTGCTGAGGTGGTATGGAAGCCCAGGTTTCTTTGACAGTGGCCTTCAGGTCATCTGCATTGTTGGGTCTGGTGTCTCTCATCTTCCTCTTGACAATACCCCATAGATTCTCTATGGGGTTCAGGTCAGGTGAGTTTGCTGGCCAATCAAGCACAGTAACACCATGGTCACTGAACCAGCTTTTGGTACCTTTGGCAGTGTGGGCAGGTGCCTTAAGTCCTGCTGGAAAATGAAATCAGCATCTCCATAAAGCTTGTCAGCAGAAGGAAGCATGAAGTGCTCTAAAATTTCCTGGTAGATGGCTGCGTTGACTGTGGACTTCAGAAAACACAGTGGACCAACACCAGCAGATGACATGGCAGCCCAAATCATCACTGACAGTGGAAACTTCACACTGGACTTGGATTCTGTGCCTCTCCACTCTTCCTCCAGACTCCAGACCTTGATTTCCAAATGAAAAGCAAAATTTACTTTCATCTGAAAAGAGGACTTTGGACCACTGAGCAACAGTCCAGTTCTTTTTCTCCACAGCCCAGGTAAGATGCTTCTGACGTTGTCTCTGGTTCAGAAGTGGCTTGGTAGCCCTTTTCCTGAAGACGTCTGAGCGTGGTGACTCTTGATGCACTGACTCCAGCTTCAGTCCACTCCTTGTGAAGCTCTCACAAGTGTTTGAATCAGCTTTGCTTGACTGTATTCTCAAGCTTGCAGTCATCCCTGTTGCTTGTGCACCTTTTCCTACCCAAATTCTTCCTTTCAGTCAACTTTGCATTTAATATGCTTTGATACAGCACTCTGTTAACAGCCACACCTTTCAGTAATAACCTTCTGTGACTTACCCTCTTTGTGGGCGTCAATGTTCGTCTTCTGGATCATTGCCAAGTCAGCAGTCTTCTCCATTATTGTGGTTTCAAAGAACAAGAGATACCTGGAATTTATACTGTAGGGATGGTCATTAATTGAAACTCAAATGTAAATATTCTAATATTTTAAGATACTGATTTTTGACTTTCATGAGCTTGTAAGCTCTAATCATCAAAATTAAAACAAAAAACTTTTGAAATATTTTACTTCACATGCAATGAATCTAAAATATATGAAAGTTTCAATTTTTGAAATAACTTACAAGAAAAAAAAATCTTTTTCACGACATTCTAATTTATTGAGATGCACCTGTAGTTGAGGAATGTGAATATTTGAGCACAGTGAGTGCACAGGAGGTGGTGAGTGTCCTCACATGTGACAGATGGCACTATGAGAGAGGAGTTGCACGAGAGCAGGCAGAGCGATGGGCATATCCTCTCTGACCATACGGAAGAGAGACCCAGTCTGGCACAAGTGCATTGGAGTTCAACAAGGGAATGAATGCAGTTAAAAAATTAGATCGAAGCTGGGATGGATTATCTTCTTAATTATTATTATTATTTTTTAGTAAATTAATTAGTAAGAATAACACTAAATCCTAGTGATCCACCAGCACTGACTATTATTCACAGCTGAATTTTAAATTTTAAAAATGTACTGTACTTAATTAATACTATTATTACTATTTTTGTGAATGCTTGTTATTTTTTTCTTTAAAAAATTAAAAACTTAATCATGCCATCATTAAGAAAATGTTCTAGAATTGTTGCATTAGCTCATAATTAAACAAGCATCATCAAAAGTCATTTATGTGGGTTTGTTCAGAATTAGGCATACTTTTATTTATTTAAAATATTTATGTTAGACATAAACTTGAACCATTTTTTCTTGTTCTCCATGGGGATGATTTTAATTAAGCATTTGATGTCTCAAAGAAAATTTTATATGCCATGTAACAATTGATAGCCCTCAAATTTATTTTTCATGTTTGCCATAATTTCACCCTCTTTGTAGCTCTGAAAATCCTCTGCAGTTTTGATGAATTCTAACCCCATGCTGATATGCAGTCAAATTTAATATAACATGTTAAATTCTTGCAGTGAGTGTAATGTTATTAGCTCTTCCTGTCGACCTCTGCTTCCCAAAGTCAGAACTAATGAGTCCCCCGCGAGCTTTTCATGCAAGTGTCATATCACATACTCATTCATTTTAGCGCAATGAAAGCTAAGCAAATAATAACCCAGGAAAGAATATCAGTGATGGCCTTTCATTTTCTTAAAGCTATTTAAAAAGTCATTAATCTGTTATAGTGAGAGAAAACAAATATTTATTATCATGAAAGCACATTTACATTGAGTTTGTTTGACACAGGGCAAGGAAAAACAAAAAAAAATCCAATTATGCAGAGGCTGAATTAAGTTATTTGAAATATTCTGATTAAGGTGCATTTAAATATTTATCAAATTAAGAATTTATTGAACAATTTTTGTTCTGACTCTTTTGCTCACAGAAAATAATAATTATGGCCACTAATAGTGAAACATTAATTACTCTTCATATTTTACTGCTGTTATCTGTTTGGCTGCTTGATTGGCTTTCATATGTTTTATTTTTCAGGAGGAGAAAGAACAATTGATTGAATACCGCAGCACAGTGGCCAGCCTTGTAGGCCGAGCCAAGTCTGTAGTCCAGCTCCGTCCACGCAGTGCAGATAGTAACCTTGGCACCACCACGCCAATTCGTGCAATCTGTGACTACCGACAAATAGAGGTATAACATGCTCCAGATATCTCACATCACAATTTGCTTTGCCTTAATTTAGAACATTTCAACCCTGCATTGATCTTTATGCTCTTAAGAAATGAGCTAAGATCACATTTTGGGAAATTTAAAGTGATCCTAATTCATTTTTTTTTAGTTTTACGTTTGTAGCCCACTCCTACCCCACCTGAACAAAAAATAATTTAGCTTTTATGTCACTAGCCAGAGTCAATCCACACATATTTAGTCATAAACCGCCCTGGAGCTGTGAAGGCAAGTATAATAGGAAAAGGTGCCATTGACCAAAATATATCCAGAAGATCTGTCCTATGTTTGCCCATTTAGCTGTTAGCAAAGAATTCTGGGAAAGTAGAGGTGTGGCATATCATGAGTAATGAACAGACATGCTATAGCATGAC
The DNA here is from genome assembly GCA_023376895.1 of Aspiorhynchus laticeps. Classification (NCBI taxonomy): domain Eukaryota; kingdom Metazoa; phylum Chordata; class Actinopteri; order Cypriniformes; family Cyprinidae; genus Aspiorhynchus; species Aspiorhynchus laticeps. The sequence goes on along the minus strand of CM041793.1, from coordinate 24,888,203 downwards.
GCTCTTCATTCACACATCATATTCGCACATATTTAAATGATGAAATGAGATGCTGTCATTTGTTGAATATTCATTTGAATGCAGAATACTCATAAACGCTCATTCACTCTCCCAGCTGTGGCCATGTTTCTTTTCCTGATCATATTATCTCAGTCAGACGAGGTCTGCAAAATGCCCAAAAGTAATCTTTTTCTCCCTCCCTATCCCCGTCCCATCCCCCTTTTCTCTGCCCTCCTCCAATTTTCGTCCTTTTCCTTTTTCCCTCCATTTACCCCCGTCTTTCTCTCTCTATTCCCCTCCTTCTCCCTTCCTCTTTATGTGTGTCTGCGGGGCTGGGCAAGGCCAACTCTCAGGTACTATTGCCGACCGTTCTCCTCCTCTGACCTTTGCTCTCTGGCCTGGCCCTGCACACAAGGGACCCCTGCTTTACCTCAGGCGTCCTGTACATTGTTAATGTGAAATAGCGCATATATATTGTGAATTCAGTGTTTTTCTTCCAGCCCAATAAATCATCTATTTTCCATGGTGGGAGCATGATGCATGTTGACTTGCGATGTGATTTTAATTACATTGTATTTATCAGTCACAAGCAGGTGGTAACCCTCTGTTAGTTTTAATTTCTTACCAATATGTGATATATTGCGAGGCATAATGTTGTCTGTGTGCAAGGGATAGGGTGAGAGTTGAGGTGGGACACTAGAAAGTGCTCTCACATTTTTTTTTATTTGATTTTTAATATGCTTAAATCACTTGCTTTTCATTTTATGTTGCCTTGAGGGTTATTGGTGGTCTTTAGCTTTCATGTTAGCCTGGGCAAAATTAGGCTGAAAAAGCAACTGCAATTTGACATTAAAATGAAAAAGATGGATGCTTTTGAATTTTTTTGCCAGGTCAGTTGTAAAGATATGTTAGTGCAGTAAGGCATTATTCCATGAAATTCATATTTCACGTATTTCAGCTCATATGAAGGCCATTAGCATTAACATTTTATTCGTCATCCTTTGGTTAATATTTTGAATCCCTTTACTTTTAATAAAAATTGACCATCAGTTCTGCTATTTTTGCTCAGTTTTTCAAATCCTCTCTCCCTTAACTGTTATGTTTTTTTCCATCCCTTTTTCTGTCTCTCCATCTTTCTCTCTTTCGCAGATCACAATCAGCAAAGGAGAGGAGTGTGTACTGGAGGATAACTCTCAGAGGACTAAGTGGAAGGTCATCAGTCCTACAGGAAATGAGGCCATGGTGCCATCTGTGTGTTTCACCATTCCTCCTCCTAATCAGGAGGCCATCGACACTGCCAGCAGGTACAGCACACAGATCCTCACAGGTTCCTTACAAACACGTTAATTAGCAGGAATATGTCTTCTGTATTGTGATTTGTTTTCAAGTGAAACAATGTATGTCATAGAAAAATACTACGTTTATGCTATGGACATGAATTACATACACACACAACAAATTTCACTTTGGCCCAATAAGTAGCCACCCAGAATGCCCTAAGAACCAGCTGCTACCCTAGCGTTTTAGTGGCAAGTTTTGAATGGGCAGACAAGTGCTGTTATTGTTAACCAAAATTAAAACTATTAAAAAAAAAAATCATTAATTGAAATAAAGCTGAAATGAAATAAAAATATTAGATGAAAAACGTAAACTTACAATTTAAAATTAGAAATTTTGAAATAAAATGTGTAGGTTGAGGTACAGTACTAAAATTACTCAAAGCTAAATAGAAATATTAAAAAAATTAAACAAGACAAAAGCACATAACAAAACGAAGAATATAAAATTATAACTAAGAATATAAAAATAAAAGCTAATTCAAAATATTAATACATAAAACAATGGTATGTCCACAATATTATCATTAGTGCTGTCAAACGATTAATCACGATTAATCGCATCCAAAATATATTTTTTTACATAATATATGAGTGTGTACTGTGTATATTTATTATGTATATATAAATACAAATACATGCATGTGTATATATTTAAGAAAAATATGCTATGTTTATATATTAAATATATTTATATATAATATAAAATATAGTAATATAAATGTATATACATGTAAATATTTTCAAAATATATATTGTATGTGTATGTATTTATATATACATAATAAATAAACAGTACATATATTATACAAGTAGTATGTAAAGTATCGTTTGTTTTTTTCTTCTTGTTTTGTTTTGTTTTTATTTTATTTATTTTTAATGATGAATTGTTCACTACAACACAAACACCAAGTATTAAGAAAGAAAAATTGCATACATTTTTTATTGTATTTGTATTATATTATATTGTCATTTTTAATGCATCATCAACTTTATAAACTATGTAAGATGATTTTTTTCTCTCTCTCTCTTTCTGTAGAATGGAGCAGATGTACCAGAATGTCATGTCTCTATGGCACCAGCTGCATGTTAACATGAAGAGCGTGGTCTCCTGGCACTACCTGCAAAAAGACATACGAAATATTGCCTCCTGGAGTCTGGACACAGTTAGTACCACAAAGTTTCACCAATTGTTCCATATACTCTCTTATCACAACACTTTCAGAGGTTTATCATAAACATTTGTCTGTTTCTCTAGATGCGCTTACAGGCTCCAGCAGAGAGGCAGCAAGCTTTAGACAACCTTGACGCCCACTTGTCCGACTTCCTTACAGACAGTCGCGAGAGCTCCCTTTTCACGCCAACTGAACGGTATGAGCTAGAGAGAGAAGCTGAGAACTGCCGTGAACATTGCCAAACACTGCTGGTCTCTTTGGAGACAGGTAAGTTGTTATTGTGTGTATTAATTACTTGCTATGCAATCATATGACATGGTGCTAAGTTTTTTTTAATTTTTTTGTCTTTTAGTGGAGAAGGATGAGTTGGCCTCTCGTGCTTACCTCTCCGAGCTGCAGAGCATCAAGTCTCATCTGGAGGATGCAGAGAGCAGACTGATGCGTGGCATGCAGAGTCCACACCCCAGCACAATATCAGGAGACGTCGCAGACAATGCAGTTCACATAGCAGAGCAAGAGGTGAGGAGTGATCAGCACAACTACTCCCTCTACTGGTCAATCACCTCAATAACTGTGTATTAGTTCAAATCTGCACTACAGTTTTTAGCTGATGGACATAAATAAAGCAGTCCATAGCAGAGATGTTCACAAGTCTTTAAGTTGAAGTCCGAGTCAAGTCTGAAGTATTTAACCTGGAGTCCGAGTCAAGTCTCGAGTCTTTGGTCACGAGTCATTTAATGGCTTGCTAAAAAAAAATCATTCAGAATCCTCATGTATTGAAATCTTCCTACTTACGAAGCTGTTCTATAGGCTATAGACAAAATATATATTCTATGATCTGCTTTGTAAAAAAAAAAAAAAGTGTTAAGATGTAAGGTTAATGTACATCCACTATGTTTGAATCCATTACCATGTTCTAAACAGTTTTTCTATAATGAAATTCAATAATAAGAGTCTACCATCTACCATGACACAAAAGGAAATATGTGAAACCGATATTACAAAACAATACAAATAAAGTATTTCTTTATTCTATAAGTCAGGGGTATTCAATTAAAGTTCCAAGGCGTGGCCTCTATATATTCTTCCAAGCAGAAGAATTATTTTTTTACATGTAGGCCTATTGCATTTTTACATTTAGATACATATGAGGCCATGTGACAGAAAAAATACTGTTTCTGTTCAGGGTTTTCCTCCTGAAATCTATACTATTTTAATATTATACATCTAAAAACAATGTAGCTACAATAATCAAAACTTTCTCATCTTGAACAGAAAAGAAAGATAACTAGCAATTTCAAAATTTAAGTTTTATCCTAGCCATCTAACAACAATTTTCCCAATTATAATTACATGATTCTTTTGAAATGTTCTTAGCCTACAGATTAATAATGCTAAATGTAGATCAGAAACGTCTTGTCACATCTGGTTTGAACAGTCAGAGTCATAAGTTATAGATAGATAAATAGTATGAAAAATAACTATATTTGCAGCATTGTTGTTTTCTGCTGTGTTTTGTTGTTGTTAAAATAACTGCGTCATCGCAGCTCTAAACTTGGCGCGTCCGGAGAGAGAGGGAGAGAGAGAAAGTGCACGGAGCTGAAAGGGCTTGAATAAAGCGCGTTTGGCTTTTAATAAAAAATACTAGAGGATATAGCGCTGAAAGATATTTACCATAAACTACCCTGAGCGCTTGTTATGTGATCCGCTCCGCTGTTTTGACGCGCTGCTTAAAATGGTGCTGCTGTTACGGCTCGCGGTCCAGATGGATGCCGGGGTGCGGATGCGGTCCGCCTTTTGAAAATCAGTTATATAAATATTTAAGGATAAAAGACTCGAGTTGCTTTTAAAATTTTCACGAGTCCTTTTCCTCGAGTCAAGTCTGGAGTCATTTCAGGTCGAGTCTGAGTCAAGTCTGAAGTCTATAAAAATGCGAGTCGAGTCCGAGTCACTAACTCGAGTGCCCATCTTTGGTCCATAGTATCTGCAATTATGGAAAATACTGTAAATTCTACAAAAAATATTTTAAATCCAGAACACAGTATGTGTTACTAAGAGTGTTCAAATTGTTTATAGTTATAGTTTACAAGTTTTGTGGTATTATTTATAGACTATTTTAATATGTATTAATGTTTTGAATTAGCTTTTATTTTTGTTTTCAATTTTCATTTTACAGTAGTAGTTTTATGTGCTTTTTATTTTATTTTTTATGTCTGTATAGCTATAATTTATTTTAAGTAATTTTTAGTACTTCAGCTTAAATTTATTTTTTAGTTGCCTCAGTTATTTTATGTTTATATTTTATTTTATTTCATCTTTATTTCAGTTAAAATTATTTTAAAGTTTTAGTTAGCAATAACAACAGTGACCTCATTCAATGATTTTTACAATCACAGTTTTCTTTCAGTTGTTGAAAGATGTCACACTGATTAAAATTTATAGTATACTGTTTATATCATATATATATGAAGAGTTAATTTGCAAAAATAGATAACTCCGTTTTTAACAATTCTCAGAAATTATATTGTTTCATTGTGCATTCCAATTAATTTTAATCAAACTGCAGTTGGGTTATTTTGACTAGGTTAAAAAATAACAGCTAACTAAAAAATTAAAAAACAATAAAAACATGATAAAATAATAAAAAACATGATTTTTGAATTTTTTTATAAACGGAGTAATCTGTTTTTGCAAATAAACTCTTCATATGTATATATTATATGTGCATATTTGTTTAATTTTCAGTATTTATTTAATTTCAACTTTTTTATTTCATTTAATTTAGCAGTTCATTTTGTCAACTTTTAGGACTAGCTACATTACTATATAGAGTACCTCAAATTTAACAGACATGGACTAAAAGCTGCAAATGTCATTTAAATTTCATGCGGTCTTAAAAAATAAATGTAATCAAAAGAATCTTTTAATGGTTTTCCAGAAGCTGCAGCACAATCTGAAAGGTCTTCAGTCAGATTTGGGTGAGGTGTCTCGTCGCTGCGTGAGCTTCTTTGAGGAGAAACCTACCTCTTCCAGTGTGCCTGTCCTACGCTCTGAGCTCAACCTGGCCGTAGAGCACATAGAGAAACTCAACTCCCTCTCCTCTGTTTATCTGCAAAAGTTAGTACACACAGTCATTTCAATTCATGTATTCATGTACTCCAATTAGTCATCAAGCCTTGTTTAGCCTTAGGGATAACCATAATTTGAGTGTCTGTTTCTCTGCATCTGCCAGATTGAAGACGGTTGATGTGTTGATGAGAAGCCTGCAGGCTGCAGAAAGTCAAGTGAAAAAGTATGAGAGTCGACTGAGTGAAGAGGATATTGTCCCCGCTGATACTGCTGCAATCCAGGCCTTGGGAGAGCAGTTAAAGGTGAGACGCGCAGACACTTCACACGTTCATAGCTAGCAGTTGACTAATATCTCAACCAAACCAGCTAATCGCCAATGTAATATTTGTTTAATTTCAAATCGCATAAATACTCTGTTTAACAGACTAAGCAATAGTGAGCACGTAATAAAAACAGTTACTCACATTTGTGTGTTGCGACTTTACTGTCGGATCCAATATAGTCAGCACAGCATCGTCTTTTAGTTTCAATATTTCTGAAAATACTGCGTTGAAATGTGCCTTGTTTGTAAACGAATCCGCAGTAAAATAAAGTGAACAAAGGACCAAGTTCTTACTGGTGTGGTCTGGATCTTCATTAAATATAAAGTTCATCCACTCTTTCTGAATGTTAGGATCAGAAGGAAGGCAATGCAAAGACTGTTTTTCCACAACTTGGCACTGTACAGTGTACAGTGTCTTGTTGTCTTTGGAGCTATCTTTATCACTTGGTTTTTGCATAGACCTGTATTCCCTCTCTCGTTTTTCACCTACTACATGCACGAATCGGTGGGCAGGGCTAAACAGGCAGTGATGTAGAAGCAGGCGTTGATCTTCTTCTGTGGAGGCGGTGTTTAGCCACACTATTTCATCATAAAGTGGCACATTCCACAACCTGTTGTTTTGGCAGATTGGCTTCAATATAAGCTTTTTTTGACTAACGAGAAAGTTTTGAGTTCTGAAACTTACAGGATGTTTTTATAGTGCAATGACCTCTTATGTCAAAAGATCAAGGAAATTTAGATTTCTCAGTTCATAACTCATTTAAAGAATAACAGTGTTTACTTCAAAATTATTGGTAATTCTAACCACGCTCATAGTTTTAATTAGAATACCTCACAACTGGTTGGTGAGTTCAGTTGCAAAAGTTCAATTTCAGTATACCCAAAGCTCAAATCAGATCTGAAAACTCTGCAGATGCATATAATCGGAACTCCACATAGCTCTGAAAATGAATAGCTTCCAGTCTTTTGTTTGTCAGAGACAGTGGAAAGGCGACTTTATTGTTAACTTTTTGATTGTATTTCATACTCTGTATGTCACGCTGTTGCAGAAATGGCATTCAGAGCTGGAGGAGCAGGATCACATATTCAAGAGTCTGAGTTTAGAGGTCCAGCAGGCTAGAGAGGTCGGAAACCAGCTTAACCAACTGCACCCTGACCGCAGCCCTGAACTGGACCGCTACCAGGAGAAAGCACAACAGCTCACAGAGAGGTGGAGCGGAGTGTGCAGGCAAATGGAGACACGGTGAGTTGTTTCGAAGTCAAACTACCAATATTTATGGTAATATTCCAGATTATAGCACAAATCATCATGTCCTACAGGCAAGCGGATCTGGAGATGCTGGGTTCGATGCTGCAGCAGTACAGAGAAGGCCACACCTCTCTCATCCGCTGGATAGAGGAGACCACTGAAAAACAGGAGAACACGCAACCCGAGCAGACGGACAGCAGAGCTTTGTCAGAGCAGCTCGCACAGCAAACGGTGAGAGGCAACACTTTTATTGATGAATACTTCCACGTGTTGTAAAACAGATCAGTGTTTGATTCAGTATCTGTTCTTCTGTAGGCCTTGGTGGCTGAGATAGAACAGAACCAGGTCCAACTGGATGAATGCCAAATGTATTCTAAACAGTACTGCGCTGCTGTTAAGGTAAGCACTCTGTCAAAGTGACTAGTGTCGGCTACTGCTTACTGCAAGTCATTATGGAGAAAAACACTTGCTACGCAATATATATTTCTTCTTACCATACAATGTCTTCTATTTTATGCATTAGGACTATGAACTCCAGCTTATGACGTTCAGAGCTTTTGTTGAATCAACCCAAAAGTCTCCTGTGAAAAGGAGGAGGATGCACTCTTCATCAGATGTCATCACACAGGAGGTAAATGTAGAAGAACCAGGCTCATATGACATTAATTTGATATATTTATATTAGCTTTCATGTTGCCTTCAAATGTTTTAATCACATTTTTATACTGTGTCTTAGTTTATGGATTTACGCACGCGATACACAGCTCTGGTTACACTGACAACGCAACATGTCAAGTATATTAGTGATGCACTACGGCGACTAGAGGTGGAAGAGGTGTGTTATGCTTTTCTAAGCTCCTACTTTAAGTTTTTTACCTACTGTATACATGCACAAGTATTTGAATAATAAAGACAACATCAGATTTCATCATAAAATGTATGCTTAATGAAAATTTTTCCCCTTTGTGGTACAGAAAGAGGTGGAAGAAGAGAGGCAGGCGCGAGTGGGCCAGGTCTCAGAGCTGCTCGGCTGGGTCAAGGGCCTACAAGAGCGTGTTGGCAGATCTGCCGAACCATCACTTGCTGCACAGCAGGTAAATTTCGAGTGTTGTCTATTAGAATATGTTTAAGTACTCTACAGATGGTAGTGTATCAGTCAACACGGAGTAGATTGTATGCGTTAAGTGGCTTTGAAAATACTGCATCTGTCTCACTTCTAGGCTATTAGTGAGCAGTTAGCAGCTAAAAAAGAGGAAGTTGCTGAAGCTATCAGGAGCACCCAAGTCTTCCTGATGTCAAAACAGGCCAGCAAGTAAGTTTGCACTATATGACCTTCAACAGCGGTTCTCAGACTTTTCATACCAAGTTCATACCATATCAGCTTTATTTTATTTATCAAATATGATTTTTTTAATAGTTTTAGTTTACAGTAACCCCAGGCCACTTGGGGTTGTTCTGTATACCATAGTTTAAGAACAACTGCACTATATCCTTATCCACCCTTAGTACCAGTAAATGTTAAAATGTCACCCTTGAAAATGAGATGAAGCATCTCAAGGGGCTTTCCCTTAATAAATTAAAATTCAAATATGTATGCACTTACTCAAACACAAACACATACATTGTTATTAATGAAGCACATTTATCTTTAGGCTGTCTCCTGAAGAGCGCGCACAGGTGGTCTCCCAGCTGGATGAGCTGAGGGCCACCTACACTCAACTGTGTGACAGTTCTGCCGCACAGTTGCAACAACTGGAGGAGCAGCTGGCCAAAGAGGAGAAGCGCAAGGTAGAGTTAGAGGGGCAAGAGAAAGTCAACAGTGACAGCAGTGTTAAACTTTGCCAAAGCAAGCTTCAACAGCAAAAAGCTTGTCTTGAAATGCTTCTGAATTATATTGCTTTAAATAGTGGTCTTCGTTATGGTCAAGTATTGTCTGTGTGCTAGAGATATGCTACAGCAGTGTGTGTGTGAGCTAGAGCGAGTGAATCATTTTTGTGTGTTTTTTATGTTGCCTGTCACGTGTGATTTAACATTCATCACCACGTTCATACATCTCACAGACATTGTCTTATTTAACATTTATAAAAAATTAATAGCATGGTGTGAAATCTAAATCATTCCTATTTTCTACAACATGCCTGATATCATGTCACCAACATCATCCTTATTGTCATTATTAATCAAGCACATCTGCTTAAACGCAACTCATCGGCTCATTGGTGTAGAATAGTGTGACTTTTTGGCATCAGAAACTGCTTCTTTATCCACTTTAGTGTCCATTGAAGCCACATGCACATTGTAGTTTAGCTCATTTCATTTAAATAAGGCACCTATAAACATGTAAATGTAAAGGCATAATTGTCATTACATTCTTATTGTTTTGTTGCCACATGCAGTCACAAACATTGTATAGAACTGTGCACCCATACATACTGTACATCAGCCATTATGTAGTGGTTACTGTGTGAACAATGGTATGTTTGTGTTTGAATGGCTAGAAGCTAAAGATACAAACAAGCTAGATTCATCAGAAAGCAGTCTTCAAAATATTTTTCCTAGGGATTGGTATAGACTGAGCACAAAAAGCCAGCTATGCAAACCTCCACCTCACTCTTTGAGCATGATGTGTCCAGATCACAGCTATGTTTGTGTTTGTATGTGTGATATTGTCTGTTTTCAGTCCATGTCTTTAATACTGTAATTCTTTGTGAAATTTAATTAGCATTTTGCTTCAAAATCACTAACAGCTGCCGTGAGAAAATGTAAGACATCATCTCAGAATTGGGTGTAAGAAAAAATGTGTTAGTCGGAATGCAGGACTATCCTTAGTTGATTAGTAATAAAAAAAAATGCATATATGCCAACCAAGATCTTCACACATACATAGGTAAGTCTAAAAACTAATATTTAGAAAAACTCAGCATATGAAATTCAGTAATAGAGGTATAAAAATGTAGATAGTCAGTCCTGGGCAGCATATCAGGCAGCTGGAGTGTGGCATGCAGATCGCTAACATCCGGCTTCTCACCCTATCGCAAACCGAAACCAAACCGCCGAACCCTCGGCCTGTCAGTGTGTGTGCGTCTAAGGACCACCTCACACGGTAAGTAGTGCTTGCTTTCTCTCTTACCGTTGCTTTCTTTCTGACATATCAATATGTTCTCAAGGTCCGTTTTCTCTTTTCTTTGGCCTCTTAATGTATTTTAAATGTTCAGCTTGTGCATTTGTGGATATTTTTTTGCACAATGCAGTGCTGTGCTGCCAGATGTTTTTTGCATGTTCAAAATGATACTTGGTAATTTTGTTAATTTTTGAATGAATAAATGCATGAATGTTAGTATCAAGATGATTGATTCTTATGCCGATTTAAGTTACTTCAGCTATGGTGGTGGGCTTTTTTCTCTTTCCCTCCCTGTTAAACTGTGAATAAAAATACACTGCAAAATCAAATAAGAAGCATTTCTAAAATTTATGATCTTTTTCTTTCCATAGGGACAAGAAATCATCGCTGGAGTAATTGACCTTGGCACCATGGAAACCTTTGCAGTTTTCCAGGCAGCACAGCGTGGCCTCTTAGACCAAGACACCTGTCATGTACTGTTGGAGGCACAGGTCGTCATGGGTGGTCTATTCCAGCCTGACTCCCCTGATAAACTGTCATTAGATAAGAGTCTTTCCAGTGGTTTGATTGATAAACATACCTACCAATCACTGGAAGAGTTAGAGAATACCCTTGGTCTTGTCAACACAGTAAAATTTGCAGAGGGTCAGGAATTACCTGTAGCCACTGCTATGAAAGAAGGTGTCATAAACGAGCTGGTGGGGCTCCGTATACTTGAGCTGCAGATAAGCACTGGTAGCCTGAAGTTTGGTTCCAATGGAGAAATGGTCAGCCTGGATAATGCAAGGGAGAAGGGATTATTATCCCCTGATCTTTGTCAAAAGGTGCAATCCTGTCTTCACCGGCGAGAACTTATTGATCCAAATACAGCAGAAAAACTAAGTCTGGTTGACTTTCAACAGCGATGTGTTCTCAATCAGGACACGGGTCTGCGCTTCTTCCCAGTTAAACAGAAGCCAGGAGGAACTGTCTGCTTATGCTCTGGCAGAAAGGTGGGAATATTCCGAGCTGTTCAAGAGGGGCTTATCGACCGGCATGTCACAGTTCGACTTTTGGAGGCTCAGTTGTTTGCTGGGGGTATCACAGACCCCCGCTCGGGACACAGATTGACTGTTAATGAGGCTGTCCAGCATGGCCTGATGGATCAGGACTTGGCAGGCACCCTCATGACACGACAGCTACAAACAGGAGGAATAATAGATCCAGTCAGTGGGGAGCGTCTAGAGTTGAATGAGGCCATAAAACGAGACCTTCTCTCTCCTCGCATAGCCTTGCGTGTACTGGAATCTCTCCAGTCCTTCATGGCAATAATGTTGCCAGAATCAGGCGAGCTGCTTCCTGTAAGTGAGGCACTTCAGCAGGGTGTTGTCAATAGAGATCTTGCTGCAAAAGCCCTGAGAAAACGTCATTCTGTTGGTGCAGTATATCTGCCTGAGAGTGGACAGGTGGTCCCTCTCCATCAAGCTGAGAAGATACTTAAGCCACAGGCAGTGGAGATCCTAAAACACATCCAGGTTCCAGATGTCCTTCCCCATGTGTCTCCGTCAAGTTCCTCATATATGAAGCGATTGAGTTCTGGATCTGCCTATTCTTCATCACCCCCTGCCTCACATGCAGATATCAATTATGACTTTTCCATCACGGAGGAAGGCAGGTCAGAAGAGCAGGTTCAAAACCACCTTCTCACTCAAGTGATGACACACAGCTACATTAATGCTCACTCAGGAGAACGCCTAGTCCTACTAGAACCAGAATTGATAGAACTAATATGTAGAAATGTCAAAACCGCAAACATTGCCAGTCCAGTCCAACTCAAAATTTCTGACAATGTTAGAGTTATACTGGACAGCAAAGCTATGAGTGGGATTGGAGAGGAAAAAAATGAAGAACTCAAAATTTCACAACATGAAGTTGCCTGCAGGGACTCTTATATGGAAGAGACTGTAGAAATGGCAGGGGAAGATCTTGCACCCTTGATGGTCACCAACAGAACCTTTAAAGAGCCTTTGCATAAAGTTGTTTTGCAAGAGAAAGTTCTATCATCAGAAGAGTATGAACAACCCAAGATAAAATGTAAAATTGCCTGCAAGATAAATTATATAGGAGAGGCAGTAGAAAGAACAGAAGATCTAGCACCATTGACAGAAACAAACATCACAGAGCTTTTAAATGAAGAGATTCAACAAGAAAAAAAATTGTTATCAAGATACTATGTAGAACCCAAGATTAAAAAAGATGACACTGACAGCAGAAATACTGACATGGGTAGGACTATAGAAGGAGCGGGGGAAGATCTTGCATGCTTGACAGGCACTGACCGAACATTTATAGACCCTTCACATGCAGAGTTTTGGCAAGAGAAAGTTCTATCATCAAGAGAATGTGAAGAACCCAAGATTAAAAAAGATGAAATTGAGAGCAATAACACTAATGTGGGTGAGAGTATCGAACTGGAAGAGAAAGATGTTCCACACTTGGCGAGTAAAGACAGACCCTTTATAGTGCCTTCACATAAAGAGAACTTGCAGGAGAAAGTTCTGTCACCAGGAGGACATGAAAAACCCATTCTTTTAAAAGGTAAAATTGCCTGGATTAACACTGATATAGGTGAGACAGTAGAAAGAGCAGAGGAAGATCTTGCACCCTTGACAGGCACAGAAGGAACTTTTATGGAGCCTTCACATGCAGTTTGGCAAGAGAAAGTTCTGTCATCAGGAGAATGTGATGAAGCTACAATTTTAAAAGATAAAATTGCCTGGACAAACACCGATATAGGTGAGACCGTAGAAAGAGCAGAGGAAGATCTTGCACCCTTGACCGGTGCAGCTAGAGCTTTTATAGTGCCTTTACATAAAGAGAACTTACAAGAGAAAGTTCCATCGTCAGGACAATACAAAGAACCCAAGATTAAAAAAGATGAAACCTCCAGCAAGAAGACTAACACAGGTGAGACAAAAGAAAGACCAGAGGAAGGTGTTGCAGCTTTAACAGGCTCAGAAATAACCTACATAAAGAGTACATGTGAAGTTTGGCAAGAGAAAGTTCTGTCATCAGGAGAATATGAAGAACCCATTATTATAAAAGGTGAAATTGCCTACAAGATCACTGGTATGGGTGAGATGATTGAAAGAGCAGAAGAAGATCTTGCACCCTTGACAGATGCTGGCAGAGCTTTTCTAGAGCCATTAAATAAAGACAATTTACAAGAGAAAGTTCTTTCATCAGGACAACCCAAGATTAAAAAAGATGAAACTGTCAGCAAGAGGATTAACATAGGTGAGACAATAGAAAGACCAGAGGAAGATGTTGCACCTTTAACAGGCACAGAAGGAACTTTTATGGAGCCTTCACATGCAGTTTGTCAAGAGAAAGTTCTGTCATCAGGAGAATGTGATGAATCTACAATTTTAAAAGGTAAAATTGCCTGGAAGAATGCTAATGTGAGAGAGAAAATAGATAGAGCAGAAGAAGATCTTGCACCCTTGACAGGCAAAGGAGGAACTTTTATGGTGCCTTCATGTGAGGTTTTGGAAGAGAAAATTTTGTCAGGAGAATGTGATGAATCTGAGATTAAAAAAGATGAAATTGACAGGAAGAAGACTGAAATGGGTGAGACTAAAGTAAGAGCAGATGAAGAGCTTCCACTCTTGACAGTCTCAGAAAGAACATTTATGGAACCTTCACAAGAAGTGTACTGGCAAAAGAATGTTATGTCATCGGGACAATATGAAGAACCCAAGATTAATATAAGTAAAATTGCCAGCGAGAAGACTGATATGGGTGAGAATATAGAAAGGACAGAGGAGTATCTTGCACCCTCAACAGGGATAGGCCTAAACTTAACAGTGCCTTTTCATACAAGCTCAACCCTACCAAAGACTATATCAGATAATGGGGCACCCTCTCAAAGTCTAATTATAGATTCAACACTAAATAAATCTAAAAATAAGCAAACACTTGACCTGGAACAGGCAGATAATAGTGGTGTATTTCTGAAGATAACAGAACAAAAAATGTTTGACATGGGTGAAAGCAGTGCACGTACTTCACATCAAGATACTGTAAATGTAAGACAATATGATCAGCTAAATGTCAATCCAGATGAAGTCAAGACAGCAAAGCAGTCAGATGAACTGAAGAAAATCGTTGAAAACAAGGAAAATAAAAGTATATTTGAACAACCTGGTAAAGATAAGAAATTATACCCTTCAGAAATTAAGACTTTGTCAGTGAAACTAAGTGATGATGATGTGAAGCTTGAGAGTATGGCTTTGGAACTGCAACAAGGGGGTCTTGTAACTGTAGGTGGCCAAAAAGTTCTTCTGGATGAAGCTGTGGCACAGGGTTTGCTTCCAGGGTACACTGCTATTAAGCTTATGGAAAAAGCTGGTCTCTTTGGTGGTTTTCTGGATATTAATGCCTGTAAGTCACTTAAGGTTGAGGATGTGATGCAAGAAGGCCTGTTGGATGAGGACTTGATGGCCTGTGTGCTTCATTCAGAAAAGATTTTAGCTGGTGTAGTTGATGTGGAGCATGGTCGGCATTGCTCAATAAAGGATGCTGCTGAGGCAGGCCTGTTGGACTCTGATACGGCTGCTCGTCTCCTTGAAGCCCAGGTTGTGTCAGGGGGAATAGTTGATCTGCGAAGAGACAAGAAGGTATCAGTTACCCTTGCAGCCAACCTTGGGTTGATTGAAGAGGGTAGGAAGGAGAAGCTTCTTGCACTGGAAAAGTCATGCCGGGGAAAATGTTCAGATCCAAATGCAGTGCAAACCAAGTTGGCGCTACAGTTACAAATGAATGGAGTAGTTGACCCAAAAACCAAAAAGGTTGTCCCACTGGAACAAGCCCTTCAAACTGGCTTAATTGGACAGGATGAGGCTCAGACGATCTTATGCCAGCAGGTTGCAGAAGGTGGCATTGTGCATCCTGGCTCTGGTGTTCGCCTTGCTGTTGTGGATGCTCTGCAACTGGGTCTTATAGATCACACAGTTGCTCCAAAGTTGATGGAACTTGAAAAGGCATTCAAAGTCCAAGAACCAAGTAGTTTGGATCAAAACACTTCACTTCTTCAGGCCTCTACAGGTTCTATTTATGATGATGCATCAAAAAGCAGGATTACTCTGAGTGAGGCTGTTTCTAAAGGCCTCCTAGATGAAGAAACAGCAAAAAAAGCTATGGACTCATCCAACGTGAAAAGTGGATTGTTGGATCCTCATAACGCTTGTATTGTGTCCTACTCTGAGCTGATAAACCAGGGTAAGATTGACATTGAGACACGACAGAGATTCCTTGAAGTGAGACCTTTCAGGGGTGTTCCACATAAACAAACTGATGAAATGAGGACCTTACCACAGGCAATTAAGGCAGGCCAAATAGATCCCATACCAGCAATGAGAGTATTGCAGAGTCAAGCAGATACAGGGGGTATCATTAACATTTACGGTGGAGAGCGTTTGCCTCTTCCAGAGGCTATAAATAAAGGCTTAGTTGATAAAGACATGGCTAAATGTATTGCTACAATTCAACTCTCGAAAGGGGGGTTGCTCAATCCAGCCAGTGGACAGAAGGCCTCCAGCATTACTGAGGCAATTGAATATGGGCTTATTTCTACTGAAATGGCTGCAGAACTTCAACACAGCATGGGCCTTGTAGATGAAGATGAGAAGAAAAGTTCCAAAATATCAGCCTCCTCAACGAAAGGAACATCTAGTTCTTTCGTTCCTAAGATTTCTGAGCGTGTCAGTCCTAATAAAATGCCACTTGAGAAAAGTCTATTGAGTATACCATCACCACCATCATCATATCTTACAGAGGCTGAAATAAAAGATGCAGATCTTCAGAAAAAAGAGGAGCTTGAATCTTTTGACGTCTGTCCTGATTTAGAAAGTAAGGAACAATTGGCTGATGCCTTGATACAGGACAGCAATGATACATCATTGGAGGTTCTGACAGAATTGACCTTGAAAGCAGAAAAAAGACTTCAGCAGGCCATTAAAAAAATAAAGCCCACAGAAAGCGAACATATCAAATCACAGCCAGTCCAAAGCCCTGAGCAACCTGAAGAGATGTCTGATTTCAAATGGCAAAAGGTGGAAGTTAAGAACTCAACAGCTTTACTTGACCACACCACAGAGATGGAAACCCAGAGACAGACAGTCAATGTATCTGCAGTTACTACTGCCATTTTATCAGTAAGCAATGATAACAGCAAAGAACAAGTCCCATCTACTGAGCAAACAAAAGGAGAGACAGAGATCCAAAGGCTGACAGTAAGTGAACCTACAATCTCCGAAGTCAGTTTCTCAGATGCCGATGATGGCTTGCAAAACAAGGAACAAACCCCATCTATAGAGCAAATAGAGGGGCATAGTTTCAAGTTAGAAGCAGATGAGTCAATGTCCAAACCAGAGAAAATCAAGGACAGCCAAGAGACTGGATTGGATCCTTATGCTTCTACAACCACAAGGCCAGTTAAGGTATCAGGAAAGAAGAAAGGCAGAGGAAAAAATGGCAAGCAAGCTAAAATGGAAAGTGGTATAAAGCTACAAGTTTCAGAAACCTCAGCCAGAATTTCACCTATAGAAAAAACAGAGGTTGATGGACAAGATGGCTTTACCACTAGTCAAAAGCGTATTATGAAAGACGTCAAAGAAAAGGTGGTTGAAGTACAGCAATCAGAGACAACCCATGGAAGTGGTAGCACTGCACCTGTGACAGGGAGTGATGAGACTGTGCAAGGCAAAGATTTGGAGATAGGGGTGGATAGAACTGCTAATGAAACTAAGTCCCCCAAATATGAGTCTGATCGGGAAACCAATGAAAAACAAAAAGAGAAGTCTCAGCACAGTGTCATGACTTACATGGCAAAAACAGACCAGAGTCAGGAAGCTGTTGTGGTCTCTAAGGACCTTGGCACTGATGTATCAGAAAAGAAGAGAAAGAAGAAAAGCAAAAGTAAAGAAGTTAAGCAAGTGTGTATTGTTGAAATGGAAGGTGTAGAGAAAAGAGATGATGAGACTGAGAAAGAGCAAAAGACCGTGGTCCATGAGATCCAACCTCAAAGCAATCAATCAGATGAGAAAGAAAGTATGAAGCAACTTGAGAAAGCCAATCAGGCAATGGCACAGAAGGAAATACTTTTGATGAAAGCTAAGGAAAGCATTCTTAGGAAGGTGTTTGAGCGAGGAGTGAGTGAAAAACAAGCTGCTGAAGAATTAGAAGCGATGCGTCAAGTAGCTAGTAATGGAGAATGCCGCATTACCACCCAAGAGGAAACTATTGTAGAGAAGACAAGCACTAAGCCTCCTCAAAGAAAGAAGAAAGGCAACAAACTACACCAGACGGGGCAAGAAATTAATGAAATTGTTGAAAGGTCAGTGCCAAACATTGCAGAGAATCTTCTACCTGGGTCTGATATTGATCCATGCTCCTCAGCTAAAGCACAGCTTCAAAAACCAGAAGATCAGCATGACAAGCATACAAACACGGGATTAAGTGGAGATGATATGAATCAGACTATTCCATCTATGAAAACATCTGACGACATTGTGGACATAAACCAAAAAGAACTGGTTCTAATCCAGAATTTAGAAGGGGAAACCAAAGAAAAAACAGCAGAAGAACAAAGCATTGAGCCGTTGTATACAGATGAAAAGTTGATAGACCCTATGATTGAAGTGACCTTGCCATCAAGCACTGCAGTGACTGACAGCCATGAAATTGCTAAATCCATACCCCTCAAATGTGTCTTCGACATCCCAGCAACAAAGGACTCCAAAGCACTTCTATCAAGGGAAGTGTGTACTCCTTTACAAAATACCAAAACAGCAGGGAAAGAGGTAAGCAGTGAGGTTCATCAAGAAAGAATCGAGGAGGACCATATCAGTGATTATGAAGCCACAGATGAACCTTCTATCCAAAAATGTAAAGTTTCTGGTCTACCCCTTATGGAGGTGATCCCAGAGTCTGATACCAAACAGAAAGAAGAGGTGGAAGAAAAAGCAGTGGCTTTAGTGGAAAGGCAGCCTGGAGAAATTCAAACGAATATTGAACAAATTAGCAAAGACACTACAAGAGCTAGCAAGGTAAACAGTAGTTTTGAAGATCTTTCTTGAGGTTTTTGTAAATTGTTTATTGCAATCGTTTCTTTTTTAATCTTTTCCTTTTCTTTTCAGTCCTCTCTGGTTCGCCAAGAGTGTTTAGAACATGACCAACAGATTGTGGCCTTGCTTTCCATGGTGAGACACATCGAGGTTCGCCTAAAGCAGCAGTGGCAACAGTCCATTGGTCGAAGTCTCTCCACACTTGATGACATAATCAAACAGATAGAGGTAAAAGATTTGTATTACAGCAAATGTATATGCAGCAAATTTAACAGGTTGTTTAAGTTTACGCATGCTGTTTTTTTTTTTTATTTAATTCTCTTTTCAGGTGCTTTTTTTGGAAATTAGTGACCTGGAACCAGAAGTGCACAAGGAGACTGAAGCAGCCACACAGCTGCTGGAGTCTTACCCTCAGGATGTTCCACCTCAGCTGCTTATAGCCCTGGAAAAAGATGGGCGAAGCTTAGCTCGGGCTTACAGTGCAGCCAGGGACTTTGCCCAGAATACTTTGCAGGGGTTACTAGAACAACGTGATGCACAAAACGTAATAAATATTCCTATGATATTTAATTTAGAGAGTTTGTTTTTCATGACAGAAAAGTTTATTTTAAATCTCTTTGTGTGACTTTTATGTTTTTATAGGAAGCTGTAAGCAGTCAGCTGAAATCTTTACAAGAGCAAGTTGACAAACTTCTTAGCTGGCTTAAGGAGACTGAGATGCAAATGCAGGAAGAAACAGGGGTAGATGGACAAACGGTGGCCGAGATCACTCATAAGCAACAGATCTGCAAGGTAAGGCATCAACTGTGATGATATCTTATCTAGCATTTACAGTGCACATATTTACATTTGTAGTTACAGTGATGACATCTTTTTCACAGTCGTTCTTATTTTTTATTTTATTTTATTTTTTTCTTACAGATGTTGCAGAACTCTCTCGCTGCCCGATCCAATGAAGTCAGCAATGTGGCATTCAATATTCAAGTGTTTATCTCTGAGCATGCTCAGGACCTGTTGCCTGATCAGAGCAGGTATCTACTTGGACAACTGGAGCAGCTACAGAGGGTCTTTCACCAGGCTGTTGGTCTCAATCATGCCAGGGCAGAGGCACTATCAGCCCAGCAGGCGAGAGAGACTGAACGAATGAGGAAAGAACAGAAAGAAAAAGAAGAGAAAATGGAAAAAGAGAAACAAACTACAAGGGATAGAGAGGTTTGCAAACAGATGAATAAATGCTTGTGCTGCCAAATTAAAAACAAGAATTTAAAATTTTGCTTTCAATAGACTCAAAATCATTCAAGTGATATAAAAGAAAATTTCTAATGCATTAAGAACAGAACATTTGTGGTAACAGTTAACCACACTACTGATGCATGCATGAATACTTATTAGCACAAATGCTGCATTTAAAAAATGAAAATAATGTTCACATGCATGTAATTATCAGTATGATCTACTTGTTCAGTTAATTTTACAGTGCTATTATAATGCTGATCTGTTGTTTCAGTAATGCTTCTGCAGGACTCAACAATAACGACTTTTGTCTGCTGGCCAAGTCAAGCCTTAGTTTACATTTTAGTTGCCTTACACTAAAGTCTAATGCCTAAAATATTTTTTTATATAAATCTTTATATAATGTTTATTTCTAAATGTAATATGTATTGATTTAGAAATTACAACATTTTTTTTAATTTGTACTCCCTGACAATTTTACAGCTATAATGTATTGAAAATGTACAGCTATGCTGTACATAGTGTGCATGTTTAATATTATATTTTTGAGTGTATATCATTTTCAACTCATAGAGAATATAATTCTCAACTGATGCTTTCAACACTGTCACAAGTCACTTTTGACAAAAATTAATGTATGTTATCCAGCTAGATAACATTACCTTAAATCAATAGAATTCCTTATTGTTGAGCTCTGTTCTACACCCACCTGCATTTCAAACTTGAGTGTGCTAGCTGCGTGTTAATGAACATAACGTGTATAGTAACCTGTCTGCCTTGCTCTTACAGATTGCCACAGAAGACACACTTGGAAAAGATTTAAATGTAGCCTCACTTTATAGCTTGCTTGTTTTTTAACCTTTCTTTTTAGAAAAAAGAAGAAAATATCTAGCAATAATGGTCTTTGTATGTTAGGTTTCTGCTTCACTGGCCTGTTGTGTTTTGTGTTTGTGATGAATTTGGACACATCATGCTCAACCAATGTATGTTATTTTGTGTGACATCTGGCAAGGGTGAGAGTTTGGTGGGGTAAAAAGAATAATATTATGAATGCTTAGAAGTTTAAGAGAATTGTGATTATAATTGATCAAATGCAAATCTGTATCACTGTTTTTACCTCCTTGCGTACCGTGGATGTAGGTTGTGCAGAGGCAGAAGGCAGAATGCTCTCAAAAACTGGAGAATCTCACAATGTGGTTGGCTGGTGCTGCCAGCCTCCTGGCCAATCAGAGAGTTGGAACGGAGTCAGATGATGTGAACGAGTTACAGCAGAAGCAAAAAGAGCTTAAGGTGCAATAAAGAGACACATCTGACATTTACTTAATGCAGTTTTATTACACAATGTCTTACATAAGACGTTACTTTTAATGTTTGGTTAATTGTTGTTTTTTTTACCCCGTAACTATAGGAGGTGGAGAAGGACCTTCAGACCAAAAGTGACTTGTTGACTGAGACTATCCGCTCAGTGGAGGAGTTCCTGTCTGATCGGGGTGATAGTTTGAGTCCTGAAGAAAGGGCCAAACTACAGGGGACTCTTTCACAAATGAAAGAGCAGCACAGCTCACTTACAAACTCAGTCCGCTCTTCACTAGCTAAAGTAGACACTGCCATTGTCACAACAGTGCAGCAGAACACACAAAAAGTAAGCAGTTCACATTTTGTTCTCTTTAATTTGTCAGCATTTCTTATTCGTTTTTTTAATCATTATCTTACTTTCCTTCTGCCCAAGGCTAAAGCAGAAGAGCAGATGCAGGAGACACAGGAAAAAATAGACACACTTCTCAGAGAATTGTCATCACTGGATGACTCAAAGAGAAGGTCACTTGGCAACACTGTCACTGATACTCCATCATCTGGATCACCAGAGAATGCTCTGAATTCTCACAGTGACATGCTTCAGGTCAGATTCTTCAATAGATGTTGATCATTATCAGTTTTACCAATATGGCAACTCAATTCAGTTCTGCATGTTGACATTTTGCATTTTGTTGATTCCACCAGACTGAGCTGCAACAGTTACAAGCTCAACAGGCTCACCTTCAGCAGGTGGCCCAGTCTGTCTGCTCTCTCCTGGAACAACCCGACTCCAGTGTGCCACCAGAGGAGAAAAAACGCTTACGGGCAAAACTAGACCAACTACAGAGTCAGCATCAGGAGCGCCTTCAGAACTGTCAGGACAGACTCAGGCGGACAGATGCCCTCAGAGATGAGTTTGCCAAGTTTGTGCAGGAGCATGGGAACCTGGGGACATGGTTGGATCAGAGTGAACGAGAACTACGTACACTCGGGGAAGGGGAAACTGATGCAAAGGGTCTAAAAGACAGGATAGAGGAGCACAAAAAGGTATGAAAATATGGAGATGTTTAACATAATTAATTTATTTCTGGGAGAAAGTAAAATACTTTAATAATGTGTTTCTCTGTATTTTACAGCTTGCAGAAGATGTCATCTGTCACAAAGCTGATCTACGCTTTGTGACAATCTCTGGTCAGAAGGTTCTGGATTTTGTCCAGGGGGCCTTGGAGAAGGTGGGTAATACGGATCCAGCTCTGGAGGAAACCAGACACCTAGTGAGTGGCAAGCTCCAAGATGCCACACAGCGCTACAGTTCATTACACAGCAAGGTGGGTACAAAACAGCTTTGTATTCTTTCAGTCAATAATGGGCTGAAGACAAACTGACTCTTGTGTGTTCATTCTTTCAGTCCTCAGAACTTGGCACTCGTCTCTCAGGTCTCCTGGAGCGATACCAACACTACCAAGATGAGGCTGGTTCTTTAGGCTCCTGGCTGAGCACTCAGGAGCAAAATCAGAGTGTGTTTAAACTCAGCGGAGAGCAAACGGA
Organism: Aspiorhynchus laticeps; assembly: GCA_023376895.1. Classification (NCBI taxonomy): domain Eukaryota; kingdom Metazoa; phylum Chordata; class Actinopteri; order Cypriniformes; family Cyprinidae; genus Aspiorhynchus; species Aspiorhynchus laticeps. The sequence continues at coordinate 24,865,748 of CM041793.1, read as the reverse complement.
CACTCAGACATTGCAGCATACTCTCAGTACTGTACAGGTTGGATTATTAATGCTTTTCTGGCTAAAATATTTGAGGAAAGCATGTAAACAACTTTACTGGATGGATAAACTAATGGAAATGATCACCTAAGCAAAATGTATTTTCCATACTCTCATGCATCATAATTAATCACCTTTTTCTTTCTTCTGCTGTCTTTTCTCAGCTGTTGCAGGATGAGTTGGCAGAGCGTTCGGTACAGCTTGAGAAGGTCAAGAGGGCAGGAAAAGAGCTGGTCAGCACTCAGGAGTCCCCAACTCTTAAAAATTCAGATATTAATAATCTTACAGGTAATTTCAAATAACTTGCTTGAAAGAGTGTCATTTTGTAGGTTAATTTCGCCAGGAAAGTATGGACATGCACTGCTGTTGTTTTTTAGATGTTTTTGAAAGAAGTCTGTTATGCTCACCAAGGCTGCATTTATTTGATCAAAAAATACAGTAATATTGTGAAATAATATTATTACAATTCAGAATAACTTTTCTAATTTAATTTATTTTAAAATGTATTTTTGTGAAGGAAAAGTTTAATTTTCAGCAGCCATTACTCCAGTTTTCAGTATCAAATGATCCTTCAGAAATCATTCTAAAATACTGATTTTGTGCTCAAGAAACAATTTTATAGTTATCAGTGTTGAAAACAGCTGTACTGCATAATATTTTTGTAGAAACGGTGATACAATTTTTTCCTTAGGATTTCTTGATGAATATAAAGTTTAAAAAAGCAGCATTTACTTGAAATAGAAATATTTTGTTACATTATGAAAGTTTTTACTGTCATTTTTTTATCAATTCAATGCATCCTTGCAGAACAACATTATTAAATTCTTTAAAAAAAAAAAAAGATATATATATATATATATATATATATATATATATATATATATATATATATATATATATATATATATATATATATATATATATATATATATTATTATTATTATTATTATTGACTCCAACATTTTGAACAGCAGTGTGTTCATTCAACCCAACATGGCAACATTGGCTCAACCAGTGGCATTTTTCATTTTCATTTTTATCTGAAATATCTGTTGACTGGTCGATCAAGGCACTGTGATTTTAGTTTGATTGACAGTATAATTTATAGTCATTATCCCAAAATAACCTTTTAAAAATAATGCAAGACATGATCTGGATTTTATTTTGTGCGAATTATATTTTTATATTATCCCTTACATATATTTTAAACTTCCTCTTGGTCATTTCAGATGCTCTGGAGAAGCGCTTTGAAACCCTGTCTAATTCGGTGTCAGTGAGAGCTGAACAGATTCAAACAGCTGTTGCCCAATCAGTCAGCGTTCAGGAGGGACTTAAAGCACTGCTGGCATGGTTAGATGGACTACCTTTATCACCTGACGCAGTCCAGCCCACTGCTCAAGCGGTTCAGGATGCCCTGACACAAAATCAGGTATTTTGTTAAACGTCACAATCATCAGTATCAGAAATAATTAAAAACTTTCCTTAACCAGGAATTATGTTCTCTACAAACATGGCACTTTCCCCTCAGAAAATACGTCAGGAACTGCTTTCAAGGCAGGGCAGCGTGGATGCAACCTTGGACTCTGTGTCCAAGCTTCTGAAGTCTGCGGATGCATCGACAGCGTCTGGCCTGCAGGGGGCACTACAGGACTTGAGTCAGCGCTACACAGCGGCCCAGGCCAAACAGACTGAAAGAGATACTGAGTTGCGGGGACTTTTGCCCAAGTTGGAGAGCTTTGAGCGCCAGAGTGCAGACCTCCGCAGCTTTACACAGAGTCGAGAAAGGGCTCTCAGCCCAGTAGGCCAACCTGACTGCAGTGTGGATGACTACAGACAGACCATAGAGGTTAGAGAAAGAGGTTTTTGACATCTTTGGCTAAAGATTTACGTACTTTCTGAAAGATTACATGTTTATTGGCTGATGTCCAATGTCATAATTTCTGTCTTTTTCATTACAGGAGGTGAGATCAGAAATTACCCAAGAGTCAAGTCAATTAAAGTCATTTGTCGAGCTTGGTTCAGACCTAAGCAAGTCTGGGATCCTTGCCAATGCACAAAGCCTTCTGGACACAACCAAAGAGGTTTCTGAGGACTTTGCACGCTTGGAATCCAATGTCAATGAGAGGTCAGTAGAAAAGTTGTGAAAACATTATATCAAACCAGTGTTATTTTAGTATTGTTTTTTATATGATTATAATTTTTATTAATATTTTGAATTAGCTTTTATTTTTATATTTTCAGCATTTTAATTTTAGTTAATTTTTTTGCAGTGTTATGAGCTTGTCATTTAAAATAATAGTAATTGTTTTGTTGTTGTTTTTTCAGTTTTAGTGAATTTAATTCTTCAACATCTTTTACATTTATTTAAATTAGTTGCCAAAGCAACATTTATGATTTTTGTTTAGTTTTATACTTTTATTTATTTATTTTCTAAAATTTATATTTTATTTTATTTCAACTTTTTCAGTTGACATTTTTTTAAATAGTTTTAGCTAACAATAATAGCCCTGTCTTCCACATGTAACTTCTCTCTTCAGACTGGAAAAAGAATTAATGCTGTAATGAAATATTCAGGATATTGTAATATTGTCCTTCTTAATGTCTATGGCAGTTACAGTCATGAGTAGAATAGTAAGTCTGTTCTAAGCTATTCTGTGTGTCATAGTTTCATCTTGAAATGTGATGCCCTGCCACCTCTAATTGCTTTGACATTTGACATGTGACAAAAATAAAGACAGAATGGACAGGGTCAGAATACTCTGTGCCATAAATAAATAGCATCATGCTAACCCAGTTTGACACCACTGTATCCGCTGTTATGGAAACCATTTGGCCACATCCCTCCTTAAGATGCCAGACTGGGGCTCCAAGCATTTCAGATGTCCTCAGACAACTCATAAAACAGTCGGTCATGTGTTCAAGTCTAAATCCACTCCACATATCTCTAGGAATACGTGTAAGTGGGAAGTGGGATTATTGTAGAATAAACTGAATGTAAAGGGTAACATGTTGGGACATTACTTCTGACCCTAACTGCTGCTAACAATGGTAGAGAGGCATGCTGTCCACATTAAGAGTCTGGAGTGGAGTCTGGCTCTGCTTAATATTGCACACAATGTCCTGATCTATCACCATGACCTAAAATAGTAGCATACAGTGTTGACATATTAATAGGAGGTCAAAGATGTCTGGTTGTCCTTTTACAAGAGATTTTACTCTTCTGGTGGTTTAAATTTTTACCTCAATAAACATTTTAAACTAAGAAAGGAATAATTCATTTGAAAAATAAGAGGAAGTACTATCACAAAAGCGGTTTTATTTTACATGGAACAAGTTGCTTCATTGGAGCCAGCATTGTGTTGCCATTTAACAAAATTGAATCTTTTTTTTGTTGATAATCATCTGACTTTTTCCTGTGTCCTTCACAGATTTGATTCCATCCAGAGCTGTGTCCAGCAACTGGCGGAGTTCCGCTCTCGCTCTGGCTCCCTCCTCAGGTGGCTACAGACAGCAAAAGAACAACTTCCTGCCAAAGAGCCCAACCTAAGCACAGAAAGCCTGCATAGAAGAGCACAGCAGCTTAAAGTAAGAATGTAGTTCTCTCTATTTACAGTGTTCTGACATCACTTTCTGTTTTTAGGTGAGCTGTAATTAACACATCTCATGAATTTACTTGTAGGATCTACTCACAGAATGGGAGAACCAAGGAAGCCAAGTTCAGGAGTTGAACAAGACCAGTTCACAACTGGAGAACTTGATTATTAACATCACATCTCCCAAGAACAAGACTGGTAAGCAAAACAACATTGTGGAGGCTCAGGGCCAGGGCTCTTTTTTTGTCTGTAGCTAGTACTTTGTGTTTCCGCTATGAATATTTGGACCCCAAATCACTACTTTTAGATGATAATTCACTTAAAAATGAAAACTCATCATTTACTCATCTTCATGTCATTCAAAACTAGCAAGACATTCTTTCTTTCATGGAACACTAAAGAACCCTGCTGGAATATATATGAAGTATGAGCCAAAAAGCTTAATTTGTGTTCCTGATTAAAATAGTTTTATGGTGCTTTTGTATCATTTTCCAATTAATTTTGTTACTGCATGGAATAGAGCAACCGGTAAATTATTCAGATTTTCTCCTTTTGTGCTTCCAAAGTCATACTGGTTTGAAATGACATGAGGGAGAGTTTTTGAGTGAACTATCCCTTTAAGCTTCTGCCACCTTCCAAAATACTAATTTCCAGCATATTATGTTTGTATATGTGTCCTCTGTGTTGAGTATGTCTAGCTGCTTGTGTATGTGTGTGCTGCGCCAGCATGCCTGTGAGTTATTGTGGCATTGTCTGAGCGTGTGTCTGTGTGTCTTTCTCCCAGGTGTTTCCCAGCTCAATGGTGCTTCCAGCCCCAACAGTGTTAATGGCATTCACACCTGTAAAGGTGAGCTTCCTCCACACCTTTTGCCAGTGAGCTGTGTAGCATCCACATCACTGGAGGCTTTTCTCTATTGGACATTTGCATTTGTTTTCCCCTCTCATCTCTCTTCCTCTTCACCATTTTAATCACTCACCCTATTTTCTTTGCATTGCTTCTTGTCTTGTTCTGTTAGTTTGCTTTCAGAGTATGTGCAGATTGGTGTCATCTGTCTTTGTGCATATGACCAATGTGTCCAATCATTTAGGCTTTCTTTCACGCTTGGTGCACATAAATCTGGTACAAAGGACTGTTGACACAGTTCACGTTTTGCAAGTAATCAGTCTGTCCAGTCATTGTTGTCAATATCCAATGTATTGCTTCCCATTGTAGTGCATCAATAAAACTGCAATAGTAATAATGTAATATAATACGAGTAATGTAGTGTCAAAAATAATATTTTTGCATTTTGGAGGGTTTTTTTAATGGAACTTCACGCATTACGTATATATGTTGTGTCGGAACGACATGGGGGTAAGTGATAAATGACAACATTTTCATTTTGGGGTGGAGTATCCCTTTAAGAATTTGTTCCAACAGCTTACTAATGTGTTCCCTCTTTTTAGGAAAACTGTGGCCACAATTTGTCTTCTCATTTTTATTAACTTAATTAAATAAATGAAAACAAGGAAACATATTAGTACAATGTGGCAATGATTTACCTAAAACAAAGGAACTAATTAATCAAACATGTCCTTGATTCAAATAAAGCAAGGGCATGAATTAATAAAACATGTCCACACGATTGATAAGTCGTGGAGCATATTCTTAATTTGTGGCCACAATAAATATATTATGTTCCGCATATCATGTGCAGAGCTCCGTATTTTGTTCTTCACAGCTGAATGGATTTTACTACAGTCAAAATCTAACCCTCAGCTTATAAATAATTTCTTGAAAAAATAGCACAAACATGATGCAGTTTTCTAACTTTCTATGTGGTCTTGTCATTGGCCTGCTGTGACTGTACTTACGTCAACATTTCTTCACTCTTACCCTCAGACTTGACTGAGATCCAGGTGGCAGTGGCAGATGTGAACTGCAAGTATGAGCAGCTGGGCAGTGACCTGAGGGAAAGGAAGGGTAGGCAAGAGGCCTCTCTTGACCTGCGGCAGAAGGCCAGGCAGGGCACTGAGGCACTCATCCAGTGGCTGGGCCCTCGTGAACAGAGCCTTGCACAAGGGCAGACCGCCTCACCTTCTCGGCCAGAGGCGGTGCGTGCTCAAGCCCAAGAAACCAAGGTAACATTTTGAGAGAATTGAATACTTCTGTAACAGGGGTATCAAACTACAGACCCCAACAGAATATATATGAAATAGTTTATCCTTAATCAGGCAAATCATTTTCTGTAAATTAGTTTTCTCTTTAATGTTATCCCATAGTTCTCTAAAGGATTGTTAAAGGGGTCATGAACTGCCTCTCTTTTTTTATTTTGTACTGTTCTTTGAGGTCCACTTATAATGTCATCAAGATTTTCATAATTTTGAAGTAATAGAGTTTTTTCTGTCCTGTTTTTTGACCTCCCCCTCTTCAGAACGTTTTGTTTGAATAGGCGTGGCAGATTGTAGACTCAGAAATAAACGCCTGTTTGACAGTCTATGACGTCCTTCACAGATGGACACTGCTGTGATTTAGGTTAAAAACACATAAATGCTCAGTACATATCAAACGATCTAACAGACAAAGCAATAGTGATCACGTAATAAAAACAGTTACTCACACTTGAGTGTTGCGACATTACTGTCGGATCCAATATAGTCAGCACAGCATTGTCTTTTAGTTTCAAACTTTTTAAAAATCACTTGTCGAATTGTGCCTTCTTTGTAAATGAATCTGCGGTAAAATTAAGTGAACAAAAGACAGAGTTCTCACTGACTTAAAAAATAAAGTTCATCCACTCTTTCCTAATGTTGGGATCTGAAATACGGCAATGCCAATTTTTTCCACAACTTGTCACTGCACAGCATCTTGTTGTCTTTAGAGCCGTCTTTATCGTTTGGTTTCGTCGTAGACCTGCACGTTCACCTCTCTCTTAAACACTAGGCTACATGCGTGAATGTCGATCTTCTTCTGCAGAGGCAGTGCTTATCCACACTATTACATCATAGAGTAGAAAATTCCAGAAGCTGTCTTTTTGGCAAACTGCCTTCAATATAAACAGTTTTTAGAGTAATGACAAAGTTGAGTTCTGAAATTTACGGGATGTTTTTATAGTACAATGACCACTTATATGTCAAAAGATCAAGGGAATTTTGGTTTCTCAGTTCATGACTCCTTAAAACATTAGCCCTAGCCATCATTCCATGTGATTATATTATGACAGACATCTGACAGACAGATACCTGTGTCCAGGTTTTACTTACTGAGCTTTCCAACCATTCTGGGAAAGTGGAGGATCTGAAAAACATTCTCAATCAGCTAATAACAGATAATCCAGACTCTCCTGAAGCGGAGACTTGGAAACGTCAGCTTGAAGACATAGGTCAGTGATGTGATTTAAGTTAATTTTCATTTAATGAACTTTGTCCCTGTACCAGTAACTATAACAACAGAATTGTACATTAATATTCATTTGCTGGTCACAAGGCGAGAGTTGGGTGCAGGAAATGGAAGGCTGAAAATAATGTAAGCTCCAAGAAGAGCTCTGACCTTCAGATCAAATATCCTGAACTTTTATTGTGGTGTTTTATGTGTTGTCAATGCGCAACCTGTGCAGGCATTTTTTTTATCTATTGTGTTTTAGTATATTTATTAATACATTCAGATTCAGGATATTTCTCTCTCTCCTAGACTCACGGTGGACGAAAGCCAATCAGACTGCAGCACAGAGGCAGACTGAATTGGAGGCGTGTGCTGATAGGCTGGGTAGTTTTGCTGCAGCAGCCAGTCAGCTAGGACCATGGCTACGAGAGAAAGAGCTGATGATGAGCGTATTAGGCCCACTGAGTATAGACCCCAACATGCTCAACACACAGAAACAGCAAGTGCAGGTAAACTAATCTTCTTGCTTTGTCTACCAAATTACAGATTGGACAACAAATCTATAAATATCACATTATAGGGGTCTTTTCATAATGTTCATTGTATACAGATTATTAAATACAGTTTAAATACATTGACAGTGTTACATTTTCAAAAAATAATTTCCATCAGTAAAAGTAAACCCTACTTCAAAAGGCAATTTGAGTTATTTTATAAAATAGTTCATGCAGATATTTTATCAAAAAACAATCTTTTACAATACAAAAAAATAAAAGCTTTTGAAATGTCAAATGAAACCCAAAAACGTGTTGTTCTCAAAACTTAGCTTCACCAAAAATCACTTTAAATTTCTTTCTTTATCCCGTCAGTTCATGCTGCGTGAGTTTGAGACACGGCAACCCCAGTTTGACCAGCTGTCTCGAGCGGCAGAGGGAATCCTCTCCCCATCTGGAGATGAGGGTTCTAGAGATGGACAGGACCTAGAGGAGGTGAGGCAGGAGCTGGCAGACATTTCACAGCAATGGGAAGACCTCACCTCTCGTCTCACCGGCCGCTCGCAGCAGATCGACCAGGCGCAGGGAACCAGTGAGCACTACCTGGCCCTGCTCAGGGAGCTGTCTCAGAGCGTGGCCGATCTAGGCGAGAGACTGGATGCACAGGCCTCTCTAAGCGCTCAGCCTGAAGCCCTGCGCCGTAGGCTTCAGGAAACTGGGGAGATCCGTTCTGAGCTGGAACAGAGACGGGGTCAACTGGCCCAGGCTGAGCAGCTGTGTGCGGAGCTCAGCACAATTGTGGCTGAACCGTATCTCAGAGATGAGTTACACAAGAGACTGGAGAGTGTGAGCGACCCCCTCAAAAACCTAGAAGAACGGGCTGGTGAGTAACAGTTTGCAGTTTGGAAATTAAGACATAAATGTTAGTATTGTAGTTTTACAGTAAAATACCATTTTTATCACAAATGATAAAATTCGTATTTTTTTTATGCAGATGCACTCTCCAAAAAATTATTAATTCTTTCCAAATATAGCTACTCAAGTTAAAACTCCTGTGTCTTTTTATTTCGCAATATATATCACAGAAAAACAAACTATCGCAAAGTCCGTTTTTTTTTTTTTTCCCAATATTGTTCGCCTACTGTATTGTGCTTTTTTGTGCATGTACATAATAGTAACTGTCCCCCTCACTGCTGTCTTTCAGCTGATGGCTTGTCCCAGCTGCAGGCCGCCCTGTCCAGCACTCAACAGTTCCAGCAGATGTTTGACGAGCTTCATGGCTGGTTGGACGGGCAAGCTGGGAATCACTCAGCTGGGGTTTCTGAAGCCCTTCCTTGCCAACCTGATGCTCTAAAGGCCCTTCTGGCCCAACAAGAGGATCTCCAGCGAGCCATAGCACAACAACGTGGATCCTATGAGCTCATCCAGGCCGAGGGGGCATCTCTACTGGCATCCCTCCCCGCTGGAGATGAGCGATTAGCCCTACAGACTCGGCTAAACACCTTACGGCAAGACTGGGAGGGCATGAACCAACAAACCTCTAATAAGCACAGTCGAATAAAAGAGACGCTGTCCCGTGCTGAGCTGTACCAACAACATCGCAATGAGCTTGTACCTTGGGTTGCAGAATGTGAGGAAAGGGAGGCAGAGATCCACCCATCATTGGATCCCGCCACCTTAGACGAGGCTTTGCAAAAGGCTAGACAGATGAGTCTGGACTTGGATCGTCGTCGCCCTCTCTTAGATTCTCTGAACATGGCAGCAGATCAGCTGCTGGAACAGAGCTGCACTGGTGAAGAGGAAGTGAGGGATGAAAAAGCCCAGCTTAATCACAGGATAGACGGTCTCTCCGAGCGACTACAGGGCTGCACAGCTCAGCTAGAGGAGTTGGGAAGCAGACTGAAGGAGTTTGAAGATGGGAGACTGGCTGTGGAGAGAAGACTCGAGGCAGCCAAGCATCAGATTGAGGTTCAGGAGGCGCTTGGGCCGCAAGCTTGTAGCAACAAAAGCCTGGAGCGTCTGCGTAGCCAACAGGAACTGTTAAACTCTGTACAGCCACAGGTGGTGTACCTGCGAAATCTGGCTCAGGGGCTGCTGCAGGATGCACCCGAGATCTCCAGGGCCGGCAAAGATGGTGGCCAGAGGCTTTTGCAGCAAGCTTGTGATACGGAAAAAGAGTTTGAAGAAGTTACTGAGAAGGTGAGAGAATCTGCACATGATCAGGAGCCTCTAGAATGTGTCAGGACTGAGGCGGTAGTTGGGATGTTATATATATAACCTGATTTGTAGTTGATGTCTGCGCGCATGTCGTGTTTGCTGAAATAAGACAGTCTTTTTCTGGCTGTTGGTCTAGATTTGTCTTGCTCATTTTTAATAGCTTGTATTCATGATTTGTTGTCAAAAGTTTAAGTTTAAGATTAAAATATAAAGTTGCACAGTACTGCATTTCTATGTAGTGCAATTTTAACGTTTTATTTTTAAAAAATATGCTTATGTTTCAAGTGTAATTCTAAAAATGTGTTTAGCAGACTTTCAGAAATATGCTGTGGTCAAGCTCAGACACCTAACTTTTTTATTGTAATTTTTTGCTAAAGTGTTTACATAACAGCAAGAAAATTAAGATAAAACCTCCAAGTATAGAAATAAAGCTATCGCTCACTTATTGAGGGATTGCAAGTCAGCCACATCAACTAGTTTTCATGTTTTCATATCGATTTCTGCAATGTTATAAAACAGGATTATTAATTTTTAAATCGAGAAACCAAATAACACCAAAAACACCAGAAAATTTATCAAATCCATTTGTACAGTTTTTCATGAAAACAATGTCACTTCCTGGAGGATGTTGTAATTGAGAAACTGCATTTAGTTAGTTAAGGGGCATTACAGTCTGACAGGATGGAAAGTGAAATTTCAGAAATGGGAATAACCTATATTTATATTTTAAACTCTTCCCAAGAACATGTTTGAAACATCTAAGGAATGGTTGAGCATTTCTTAGTAAACTGACAGTGCTTTATGTTAAAAGCACTCAGGGATGCAACCAAAATGACAATATGTGTTTAAACCAAAACAGTGAAATTATTATTCAGCTGCATATTCAGATATATTATTAATATAGTCATATTATGAAATATTACTTATTATATTAATATGTTTATCCAGTATATTGAGAAACATGATTGGTCTGCTGCATAGGAATGGCCCATCATTTCAGCACCATTTACCTGCATGTGTCCCTTCTCTTTCCCCCACAGACTGAGCAATGCTGCTCATCCTTGGAGTCCCGGTTGCAAGGTGTGGGAGAGGTCCAGTCACATGTTCGAGATGTTTTCTCCCGCCTGGCTGATTTGGACGATGAGTTGGACAGCCTTAGCCCTGTGGGACGGGATGCTGACTCCTTGGCCTCACAGGCTGATGCTGTCAGGGGCTTCCTGAGTCGACTCAATGCCCTCCGTGCCGAGCTGGAGAGTCACGGTGGAGAATGCACAACTATGCTCCGTAGAGAAGGGAGCTCACCTGATCTTCTGGCTCTCAGGAGAGAGACCGAAGCCCTGAGCAGACAGGCAGGCAAGCTGGCAGAGCGGGGCCAGAACCGTCTGGCACTCATAGAAGCTGCAGACGAGCGTGTGAAGGAGTTCTACGGCCGTCTAGATGACCTACAAGGGTTGCTGGGACGCGCAGAGGAGGTGCTAAACACACAGGCTATCGTGGGGACAGAAGTGGAGGTCATCAAACAGCAGCTTCAGGAATTCAAGGTAGGAAAAGATTTAGCAAACTGTATTTTTGTGTGTACTGTATCCATCATTTGCAATATCAGATTACATTCTGTGCAAACCACTGTTTGCTAACAGTGTTCGTGTGCCACAGGCGGTTCTAGAGTTTCAGTCTTAGAGGGGCTCAGCCCTCCTACCTAAACATGAGCTCATGTGGCACAGATGATTATATCTTGTTTTTTCGATATGTAAACAAGGTATAGCAAAGCTTATGTTGTGCACCATGTGGTTTACCCAAGTATGACGTGTTCCTGAATCAACCACCCTACCCCTGAATTCAGTGGACAATGATTTGCAGATGATGCAGGATGATGTTCCAGAACCAGTAAGGAATGTTGATTCAGAAACATGTACTTATTGTGTAAATCACATCAAGCCATGCTTGCAGGATGTGGGGAAATTAATCGAATTGCAATTTTTTTTCTGAAAAAAAAAAAAGAAGTGAAATGGGATTTTCAAAAAGTGCTGGTTTGCGGAGCTGCACAATTTGGTTTGCTATACCCTGTATAGAAATATTACTATAAAATAATAATAATAATTGTTATTATTAATATTAATTATTATTATATTTATAATAATAGTAATAATAATATTTTTTATTTATCTTTTTTTTTTATTGTAGTATTTTACAGTACAACTAAAAAATTACAATACTAATATATAAGGCTGTCTAAAAATTCTTCATTTTCAAATGTTAAACCATAAGCGACCCAAACTTTCAGTACATGCAGAGATAGAATTTATGTTGTGCACTGTTTGCTGTAAACCCAGCCACTCCGAGACACTGAAAACACCAGATTTTGAGCTGCTTGCGTATAAAGGAACACAGTGCTATGCTTCACTCTGAAACGCATTCTGCATATTTATATAAGTCACTGCCTTTGTGATTTGATAATCGCACTATGGCATATCGTGATTTTAGTTGATTTCAGTTAATTGTGCAGTTCTTTTAGGCTAATGTTTGCTTAGAGAGGTTTGCAAGAACATTTTCAAACAACATGCCACTTCATTATACACACTTTGAAGTCTTGCCTCTTGAGTATGCTTGTTTAAAAGAGAAATGCAAGGAAAATGTGTTGAGATTACTGCAGGCTGAAAGCTCTCCCTCTTAATAAATCCTTCTTACCAACATGTTCTTGCTGTTTTCTTCTCATCACTTACTTTGTGATGGTGGCAAGAGAATAAGGAGAGACGTGTCAGCTCTTACTCTTCAGAGTGGGCTGCTCGAGTTCACCTTTCCTCCCCTGACCGTCTGATGAAATGTCTGTATCTCTCTTAATCATGCCTCTTGAGGGTGGTGAAAGAAAGGAGAGTGTGAGAGTGAAGAGGTGTAGGTGGAAGTGGGAAGGAGTAAAGCTGAGGAAATGACGGATGTGGTGGGCGTCAGAGACCTCCAGGAGCAGGAGAGTGAATCAGTGCTGTAGAAAATATGCCTTGCTGAGACTGAATCATTCCTTCCTCTGCCATGTTTGATTGCTCAGCAACAACAGTATGACTAGTTTTAAAGACGTTGAGTGGTATTGAGGTAGTCCACTGAACTTTAAATGAAGATTTAAAGATTTTAAATGCATTAAACATTTAGTACTGTCTGAATTTCTTGGAATTTGGAAGGGTGAAATTTGTCACTCTGATTTGCGTTCTTCAGAGATGCTTTAATTTCCTGCAAGGTAAATCTTTCATTGTAGGATTTTTTTTTGGAGTATTGCATCTCACTGTTGAGTGCTGACACGGAGAGCTCATTATCGATGTTAGCACTGTGATGGACACTGAGCTGAATCTGACCATACAGCTAATCTGTGTCAGTCCACAGTGTCAATATGGGAGCGTAAGAAGGGAAGGGGTCAGGTGCAAGAACCCTCTGTACTGTAGTCCACTCACTTCCAGCTCTACCCTATTTTAACCTCTAGCCCATTTCTAATCTATCCACCTACACTTACTATAAAGATTGATGGTGAATAAAATGTCCGTGGAGAAAGACAAGAGAGCTTGGGAAACTTTGCTGCATATCAGTCATGTGAATAAACTATCCATATACGCATTCAGTGTGTTCAATAAGAGTTTTTTGTTTTTAGTTTTGTCTTAAAAGAAAAAAAAAACAATTTCAGCAAAATGCATTAAATTGATAAGTGACTGAAGATATTTCAAACGATTGCTGTTCTTTTTACGTTTCTATTCATTCTATTCCTCAAAGAATCAACATTGTTAATAATAATAAGATAATGTTAGAGAAATATGTTTCTTCAAATGTATATCTTCTGTATATTAGAATGATTTCTGATGTATCATGTGACAATGAAGACTGGAATAATGACTGCTGAAAATTCAGCTTTGTCATCACAGGAATAAATTACACTTAAAAATATTACAATAGAAAATGAGTTTTAAGCAACATTTCACAATATTAAAGGAACACTCCACTTTTTTTGAAAATAGGCTCATTTTATAACTCCCCTAGAGTTAAACAGTTGAGTTTTAGGAGGCGCAATGATATGACGCAGCGCCTGAAAGTAGTCCCCAGCTAGGTAACTAGTTATGATATAGCTGGGGACTACTTTCAGGCGCTGCGTAATATCATTGCGCCTGCTGCACCCATGGTACGGCAGCAAAGTTCCTTGATTATTATGCCGGAATGAGAGTTGTAGGATATCAGAACGAATCAGACAAATTTAAGATTCGATCAGAACATCGAAACATGAGGAGCAAAATTTCCACTTGCATGTCTCATACCTTCACTCCTACCTCATCTCATCATAGGCGTAGCGGTCTAATAAAGCTCCCTTTCAAATCTTTAACGATATGGTGGACTGAATGCACACCAACACCACCATACCCTTTTCTGCTTTTCATTCTGATATAAATAAAAGCAGGTTGTATAGATGTGTTTCAGAGTGCAGGCAGACAGCGAGAGGGCCAGAAAAGGGAATGAATAGAGAACGGAAGAAGACGTAGCTGAATAAGAAGTGGGTGTTGTCAGTATTGTCTGCATTGAAGCTCGTGTGGATGTCTAATCAATACAGGGGTGAAGTAGGGTTAGAGAATGAAGTCAAAGCCAGAACAAAGTTGTAAATATAAAGGGCTTCAAAACTCATATTGACGTATTGCTGGGATACACTTTTACAAGATCTGAGATTTTTCTTTCCATTGGGAAATATAACTTTAAAAATAATAATGAGCAAATGCTTAATAATCTTTGTTGTGTCTTTCTAAATGCTCAGTCAGTCAGCAGTTGGTATTATATCAAACAAAGGCAATGGAAAATTACTGTTTCTTAACATTGTCTTGTGGCCTTGAAGACCTTAAAATAAAGACAACCACGTATCCCTAACTCATGAAGACAATACAAGATGCAATGTTGGCTACAACACTAAAAGCAAAACAATATAAATAAAATAATTTGTGTAACTTTTATTATTTTTATACAAATAAATATAAATGTAATTTTAAAATTAACTATTTATTTAAAAAAAATGTATATCCATTTTTTTTTTCATTAAAGCAAAATACTGAGACATTCAGAGAATGTAAATGTTTCACGTAAACTATGCTTATATTAATGCTATGCTGAATGAATATAATTTGTAACAGGAAAAAAATATTAAACTTGAAAAAGTGGACTTTTGAACCCCACTGTATGTATTTGCAGTATATAGGTTATTTTTAGGAGGCTGCAGAATGGGATCTCATTCATTACAAAGGGGAAGAAGAGCGAATGACAGATAAAATGTGTTCAGAAAGACATCTTTGGTATTCATCCAGCTTGGCTGCCAGCATTCTTCAATTTTCCATCTTCTCTGCCCCATTTCTCTCCTTTCGTCTACCACTTTGTAATGAAACATCATAAGATAAATTTGAGCACAGCCCGATCGTCTGCCACAAAACAGTCTTCTCTCATTTTCGCCTTGCTCCACGCAAGCCAGACTCCATTTCAAAGACACCAAATCCAAAATGATGTCATTGCTCAAAGGGGTGGAGAGGGGAGGGTGATCCTCTGTGTGTGTGTGTGTGTGTGTGTGTGTGTGTGTGTGTGTGTGTGTGTGTGTGTGTGTGTGTGTCTGAGAGGTTTTTTTTTGTTGTGTAAGCTCCTTAGGGGCAGCTGCGGGGGGGGGGGCATTGGGTATTAAGAGAAGGTGTCAGATTAGTCAGTATCATTGTTTAGTTTCTCAACAATGAGCGTATTGAGATGTCGTAGAAATCGACTGGAGAGAAACAGAGAAACTTGTTGCACTTGTGACTTCATTGTGAGATGTCTTCCCAGTGTCGTCCGGTGCTTCCTGTCTGGATATGTTCTCCTATTTAGCAGCAGGTCGGCGTGTGCTATAGGGTGATATGTAGACACAGAAGGTGTGTTTGTATGTTGTGGGAGTGTGCCCGCAGGTCCATGTGTGAGAATGTTTCTAATTCCAGTCTGTGTGGAGCGTCCGGCATCCCAGCTGTCTCCCCACCCTGGACCCTGCAAACACACTGACACTCGTTCACATAAGCAGGGTGTGGTTGCCCCCTCTCCCTAAATTCCTGTCCCTTATGTACCCTTGTGTGCTCCCATGTCGCCCGGTCCCAGAGCAGCTGAAGCTTTAGCCGGCGGGGCGGGATGAAGTGCTAGACTGGAGTAAAACGAGGGCCCCTTGTCCAACTGGGAATTCCTTCGCAGGGCTGTTGGGATGAGGGAATAGCTTCTAATTCACATCAGGTTGTCCACACTGTCCTCACCCTCGCCGCTTATATCTTCACTCCCTTTACTCTTTCCATTCCTCCCTCAGTACTGCCGATTTGTCTATTTTTATCGACCTCTTTTACGTAGTTTGTGATCACAGCTTTTCCTCCACAATAACAACTATGCAGACTATGTCATGACCTGCCCTACCCCCCATCCAAACCTTAGGGGTTTCCCTCTAACATCATCAATCTTGTGGCCTCACAGTCACATTAAGCAGATTAGCACTGATTATTTTTCTTGAAGAATTAATTTATCACTCTCGCAATAAGTTAAAGCAAAGTTCTTGCATTGTAGTACTGTATATTAGTACTGTAAATAAAAATAAAACTTTGCATTAAGTCTGTTGAATTAAGTGCAAACAAATCCTAACATGATGTATACTTACACACACTGTAAAAAGATTACTGTAAATTTTACAGTAACTTACTGGCAGCTGGATGCCAGTAAGTTACTGTAAAAATGGTTACAGTATTATTACCGTAATTGCATTTACAGTATTACCGTATTTTCATTTACAGTATTATTACTGTATTTACATATACAGTATTATTACCGTATTTTCATATACAGTATTATTACCGTATTTTCATATACAGTATTATTACCGTATTTCCATTTACAGTATTATTACCATATTTTCATATACAGTATTACCGCATTTTCATTTACAGTATTATTACTGTATTTTTATTTACAGTATCAGTGCTGTAGTGTTTATTTTCATGTAGTTTAAACATTTTTTACCTTTAAAAAACAATCAAATTGTGGTGCAGCACTGTAATCCATGATTTTACCATCCCCCCTACCTCGTAAAAATCACAATAACTCATGAGCATTAGTTCTGATAATATTCTTTTTAATTGTTGAACATTTTCTTTTTAAAAGTACAAATTACAAGTCTTGATCTCTAGGATGAACTAGCTGAAAAAAGGGCATCATCACAGTCCCCTGGGCACTTTGTATCATGGCAAAACATACACATACTGAAAAGCAAAAACAAGTAAGTACACTGACAGTCAAAAGATTTTGAACGGTAAGATTTTTAATGTTTTTAAAGAAGCCTCTTCTGCTCACCAAGCCAGCATTTATTTGATCCAAAATACAGCAAAAGCAGTAACATTCAGAAATATTTTTACTATTTAAAATAACTTTCTATTTGAATATATTTTAAAATGTAATTTATTTCTGTGATCAAAACTGAATTTTCAGCATCATTACTCCAGTCTTCAGTGTCACATGATCCTTCAGAAATATTATAATATGCTGATAAACATTTATTATTATCATTATTATCATCATAAATATTTAAAACAGTTGAGTATTTTTTTTCAGGATACTTTTGATGAATAGAAAGATCCAAAGATCAACATTTATCTGAAATAAAAAGATTTTGTAACATTATACACTATACCATTCAAGAGCTTGGATTCAGTATTTTGGAAATTACTACTTTTATTTAGCAAAAGTGAAGATGAAGACATTTATAATGTTACAAAAGATTTCTATTTCAGATAAATGCTGTTGACATAGATAAAAACAATTGACTCAGCTGTTTTCAACATAATAATAATAACAATAGTTTTTTGAGCAGCAAATCAGAATATTATAATGATTTCTAAAGGATGTTAAAAATTCTGCTTTGATTACAGGAATAAATTACATTTTAAAATATATTCAAATAGAAAACATTTATTTTAAATACTAAAAAAATTCAAAATAGTTTTGCTGTACTTTGGAGCAAATAAATGCAGGCTTGGTGAGCAGAAGAGGCTTCTTTAAAATCATTAAAAATCTTACTGTTCAAAAACTTTTGACTGGTAGTGTTAGTAAAATGAAATAATATAGTAAAAATGAGTTTGAGTTGTGTTAAATGTCAGTAATTTTCACAGTCAAAGTTGACAAGCTCTCCGATGAGAAACAGCAAGATGGGATTCAGGCAGATCTTTTTTCTTTGCACCCTCTTTCCAGAATTCCAGCTGATCTGTGACTTTCAATGCATCAGGTGCCACAAAGATTGACCGTCTGAATGAACCTGCAAGCACAAAAAAAAAAAAAAGCATTATTTTTCAAAGCAGTGTTTACATAATTTACCACAACTGTCAAACTTGGTGCTGTATGCACTTTGATGTTAATAAAAACATTATATACTACATCTGAACGCACCTACAAGGGAAGGTACATAATTAGTTGATAATCCATCACATTCAAATTATTAAAGCTCTATTTTTTACAATGCATTCTCAATCTGTAGAGCAACGTGGTAGAATGCTGAATTAATGGGTTTGATTCAGGGGCGGACTGGGTCCAAAAGTGGCCCTGGACTTTTTGGCACAGAGCGGCCCACCAAATCTGGTCGGCAACACACCGCACCACACCATAAATGAGTGGTATACTTCTTTACATTATAATTTCTCTTTTCTGGTGTATATGGCAAATAGTAAATCATTTTAAAGATTTTTTTTACGAGGGACAGTTTAATATCACTAAAGTTAAATACATATAATCAGTCCATATGACACAATACTCTGGTATTGTCTAGATTAGAAGACTTGAATAGTGCAGAATGCGGACTGTTTTTATGGGCCTTTCTATTGGTCATCATATACAGTATTTGTCGTTTTGCAGGAGCCTGACATCTATCATTTTAAGGAATAGAGCTCCAATTGTAGAAAAGAGTGCAAATTATTTTGATGAAGAATTATTATTTCATAATAAGAATGAATATTAATCAGGTTGTCTGCGTTCGCTCGAACTGATTCGCTGAAATCAAAACAGGGACGATGATAGGTGAGCGCCGGTTAATGAGATTGCCATTTGCGTATTAGTTCTGCCCACTACCAGACAAACCGGCAGTTCTTAAAAGCTGAAGAATTCTAAAAGGAACTCCGTTATTTTGACAGGAAAATACAACAAAGGATATCGTTTACATGTAGCACGTCAATTCTGCATGTTATGAAAGACCCGCGGACACGAAAACAACCCGCGGCAATCTGCGGACTCGGCAACATAGCGTGCCAACTTGATGCTTCCTCTGAAGACTGCTTAGATGTGTTTGAATTGAAGCAGTGCTGCTAGACCGATCGCTGTGTGTGTCATCAAAGTACTGCGAGAGCTATAAGAGAGCAGACGTGTCCTTATGCTTTATCTCGCCGTACTTTGATGTCATACGATCGATATTCAAGTCAAACACACCGCTTTACTCCTACTCTCGCGTGTCACGTGACAGAGTGTAATCGCAGCCTCTGCGGTTGAAAAATCACATTTTTTCATATCGCGATATTATCGCAAATGCAATTAATCGTTCAGCCCTAATTTCAACCACAAATAAAGGAAATGGGTCTGATGAGCATGAGCCTCAAGATGAAGATGACGACAGCGTTAAACCAAGTGATAGTGTGTCAGAGATGATGACTCGTTGTGATAGAAGGAAAAGTAGATCTGTGACAAGTAGCGTTAGTTCTGTGGCATCTTTACCCAGTTCTGCTCGTGTCAAGGCGGAGGCTAAGCATGCAGCACTTTTAGCCCGAGCATCTGCTTTAAGAACGAAGCAAGAATTAGAGGCTGAGGAGTTGAAATTGAAGGCCAAAAAAGAACAGCTTGAATTGGATACAGAAATTGCTGCATCAAATGCGGAACTCAAAGTGTTAAAAGAGTATGAAGAAGGTCAAGATGGCATGAATGATTATTACAGGTCACAGACTGGGTCACAAGCTGGTGATTCATTCAAAGGCCGAAAGCAACGGCAAGTTCAGCCAGTATCTAACCTGTGTAGAAAGTCTGAGCCTATGTCAAGCACCCAGGATCAAAGCTCTATCCAGAGACTATCTCAACTAACCACAGATCATGGTAACACTCAACAGTCGATTGATGATAGCAGATATCTGTTCAATGTGATGCAACGCCAAAACGAAATAACTGAGTTGTTGGTCAAGCAGCAGAGCTTATCCCAATTACCTCAAAGAGATGTGCCAATATTTTCTGGAGATCCTCTTGTCTATATTTCTTTCATAAGGGCACTCGAGCACTCGATTGAGAACAAGACTAATAATCCTCAAGACAGGTTATACCATCTCGAACAGTTCACAAGTGGTGAACCACAAGCTCTTGTTCGCAGCTGCGAACATATAAGTCCAACTAAGGGCTATAAAGACGCAAAACGTCTTCTTCAGCTACATTATGGCAACGAGCTGAAGATAGCTACAGCTTACCTTGAGAAAGCTCTAAAATGGCCACAAATCAAAACAGAGGACAATAAGGGAATGAAGACTTATGCCTTATTCCTTATTGGATGCAGAAATACCATGGCTGATGTTGAATTCATGGATGAGATGAATAATCAGACAAACATGAGAACAGTTCTTTCAAAACTTCCTTACAGACTTAGAGAACGTTGGAGAAATACAGCCTTTGATATTCAGCAACGAAATGGACGAAGAGCCACATTTGAAGATTTGGTCAACCTTATTGACTTAAATGCTCAAGTTTTGAATGACCCACTCTTTGGAGATATTCAGGACGTTAAGGTGGAGAGAAAAGGAAAGTCCAGTTTTCCAGAGAAGAACTCAAGGAAGAGTGGTTTCAAAGGTAGTATCTTTGCCACAAATGTCTCGCCGTCTGACAAGGACAAAGCAGAATACTCACGACAAAAGAAACAGAATACAGATAGATCTGATTTTGCAGTTCGAAGAGCTTGTTTGTTCTGTAACAAGGAACACACACTTGATTTCTGTATTAAGCTTAAGAACCAGGAATACAAGGACAGAATTCAGTTTCTTAAAAGTAAAGGTCTGTGCTTTGGCTGTCTAACACAAGGACACATGAGTAAAGATTGTAAGAGGAGAATGTCATGTCCAGATTGCTCACTAAAACATCCAGGTTTCCTACATATCGTTAAACAAGAAGGTAAGCAAGATGAAAAGTTTGAAGACCACGACTTTGCAGTTTCAAATGCTTTTCTCTCACTGGGTCAGGAAACTTGTGGATATACTGGGGCTGGCGATGGTGAGTGCATCCTCTCCGTTATACCTGTAAAGGTGAAATCAAAGAAGAGTGAAAAATCTGTAGACTTGCGCTTTCCTAGACCCAGGAAGCACAAGCACCTTTTGCACAGAAAATCTCATGCATCAACTGAACATACAGGGCAAGAAGACTGATTTTCTGCTTTGCACTATGGGTCAACAAAAAAAAGGTGCGAGGATACTTGCTGTCTGACTTAGAAGTGTGTGTTTTAGAAGAGAATACTTATATCGATCTACCCACTGTCTTGACTCGGTGACACTTGCCCGTGAAAGAAGGGAACATTCCTAGACAGAAGGATATTGAGAAATGGCCTTACTTGCATGAAGTTCGTCTGCCACATATCGAGGCTGCAGTATGGCTACTTATTGGAGTGAACGCTCATAAGGCCATGGAACCATGGAAGGTGATAAACAGCATAAGCAATGGGCCTTATGCAGTGAAGACAGTTCTTGGCTGGATAGTCAATGGACCAAAGGAAGAGAGCATCAAGACAAGAAAATCTGGTATACAGAGCTATACAGTGAATCGCATATCTGTGGAGAAGATCCACAGAAGCAGTTTAATATGGACTTTCCTGAACATCGTTATGAGGATAATTCTGAAATGTCACAAGAGGACCGGCAATTCATGATGTCTGTAACCAAATCTACTCAGTTCATGGATGGTCATTACTACATGAGATTACCTTTGAAAGACGACAAGATCAAGATGCCGAACAACCGGGTTTTAGCGGAACAGCATCTCAGGAGCCTCCAGAAAAGGCTCAGAAGGTATCCTGATTTCTATGAGGACTACACCGTATTTATGAACAACATCGAGAAAGGATATGCTGAGAAAGTACCTGATGAGAATTTACACAGTGGTGATGGAAAGGTCTGGTACATTCCTCACCACGGGGTTTATCATCAGAAGAAAAATAAAATCTGTGTTGTCTTCGACTGTAATGCATCTTACCAAGGATTTTCTTTGAATAGTCAGTTACTTCAAGGGCCTAACCTCACCAACACACTTATAGGGGTGTTGACCAGATTCCGTGAGGAGCCAATTGCAATGATGGCTGACATCGAATCAATGTTTTATCAGGTTCAAGTACCTAGGGAGGATGCAGACTTTTTGAGGCTCCTCTGGTGGCCGAACAGCAACCTAGATCAAGATGAAGAAGAGTACAGGATGCGTGTACACCTGTTTGGTGCAACCTCTTCACCGAGTTGCTCTTGTTACGCTCTTCGAAGAACAGCAGAAGATGAAATCAACGACACTACTCCAGAAGCAGCTCAGACACTATTGAGGAATTTTTACGTTGATGATTGCCTTAAATCAGTGGCAAATGAAGAACAAGCAGTCATTCTCGCAAATGACATCAGAGTGCTTTGTAATCGAGATGGTTTCCATTTGACAAAATGGACTAGTAATTGCAGAACTGTACTTTCGTCCATACCTGAAGAAGAACGAGCCACTGACGTGAAAGTCTTAGATCTGGAGAGTGGGTTGCTTCCCATGGAAAGAGCATTGGGAATTCTGTGGTGTACAGAGAATGACACGTTTAATTTTAAGATTGAAATGCAAAATAAACCACTTACCCGAAGAGGTATATTGTCGGTTGTTGGGTCCGTTTACGATCCTCTTGGGTTCCTAGCACCGTTTGTGCTACCGGCAAAGCTCATTCTGAGGGACCTGTGCAGAGAGAAAATAACATGGGATGAAGAGATTGCAGGGAAAAAGGCTGAGAGGTGGCTGTCCTGGCTGGAGGATTTGCAGAAGCTCGCAAACATCAGTGTGAGTAGATGTATCAAACCTGCAGGGTTCGGGCATGTCAAGACCTTTCAGTTGCACCACTTTGCAGATGCTAGCGAGAATGGATACGGGACTGTCACATACCTCTTGTTGACAAATGACCATGATCAAAAGAGATGCACATTCATGTTGGGAAAGTCCAGAGTGGCACCACTCAAGCAGGTTACTATTCCAAGAATGGAATTGACAGCAGCCACCATTGCAGTTAAAATGGATAGGATGCTGAGACAGGAGCTTCAAATCAATCTTGAGGATTCTAACTTTTGGACTGACAGCACCACAGTGCTGAGATACATCGAAAATGACTCCACAAGATTCAAGACGTTTGTTGCAAACCGAGTCTCATTAATCAGAGAGGCTTCTAAACCTTTTCAGTGGAGATATGTAAGCTCAGCAGAAAATCCTGCAGACCAAGCTTCAAGAGGCCTAAATGCGGACAACTTGATCGAAAGCAAAAACTGGATCAAAGGACCTAGTTTCCTGCTGAAGCCACAATGCGAGTGGACAGTTAGACCTGAGGATTCAGTGTCTTTTGCGGTTGATGACCGTGAGCTCAAAAAGATTTCCATTGTTAACGCAATAGGCACTCAGAACACTAAGGAAGGCCTAGAATGTCTTGTTTGTTATAATTCAAGCTGGCAGCACCTAAAGAAGGCTGTAGTACGACTAACGCATCTCAAAGAAATCCTGCTGGATTTAAGTCACAAGAGGAAGGAGATACAGACAAGGATCAGTCAAACAGAAAGAGATCCCAATATACAAAACATTCTGGTACAGAAAGAAATGGATACCTATAAAAGAGGTTTGAAAGAAAGAACACCTACCATGGAGGATATGGTAAACGCTGAGCTGGATCTAATTCGTTACAGCCAGAAACAGAAGTTTCAGGAAGAAAGAAAAATGCTGCAACAAGGAAAGATGCATGTCAGGAAAGACAGCTGCATATTCCGATTGGATCTTTACCTTGAGGATGCGTGTTAAGTGTTGGAGGTAGATTGAGCAGATCGGCGATGCCTGAAAAATCAAAGCATCCCA